>JAVTVY010007047.1:0-37006 GCA_036873755.1 Hanleya hanleyi
AAATTTCAAAAAGACAAATGTTATTGCTTTTGGGGGTAACAAACCCCCCAACTATTGTTTTTATATCAATCAGAATCGCATTGCCTGTGTAAACTCGTATAAGTATCTAGGTGTGATACTTCACTCTAATGGTCAATTTAACCAAGCAGTGATTAATTTGGCAAATCGTGCCAAAAAAGCTCTCTTCTTGCTAAAAAAGTCTTTTGATCCTAAGGAACTGAACCCTAAACTTGCTTGCAAGCTATTTGAATCTGTTATACAGCCCATTCTCCTGTATGGCGCTGATGTGGATTGGTTATACATGTAAACTATCCAATTTTAATTTTACTGAATTTTTGTTATGCAAACAAACTGATACTGAATCTGTGCATATCAAATTCTGCAAGCAATTACTTGGTGTTAATGCTAAAGCTGTAAACTTAGCAGTTTTAGGTGAGTTGGGTAGAGTACCTCTGAAACTATATGCGATCTTAAATAGTATCTCATATTATATGCATATTCTGTCTGCTGATACAGAATCACTTGTATACAAGGCATATCAGGAACAAGCAAAGGATAGCAGATCATCAGGAAAAGATAACTGGGTATCCTGTATGAAACAAATCTTATTAGAAACCAAAAGTTCGCATATTTGGGAAAATCAGAAATGTAGATCTCCCAAATCCACTCTAAAGTTTATTAAGCAGCTACTCCTTGAGAAATATGCTAAGATCTGGAAGGATCAGATCTCTAAATTTAGCAAAATGAGAACTTACTGCTTATTTAAAACGCACTTCTCACCAGCTGAGACTATTCTATCTATCCCAAATAGGAAATATCGTGCTTCAATGTTCAAATTTAGAATTGGTGCACACAGCCTCGAAATTAATAGAGGACGATATCAAGGAATTCCTGCCGAAATGCGTAGTTGTCGCTCTTGTCAGGAAGTAGATGATGAAATACATTTCCTCCTTGCTTGTTCCAAATATAAAAAAGAAAGGGAAAGTATGTTCAATGTCATGAGACTTTTTCTGCCATAGACTTTTTAGACCTTGTGAATATACCCTAAAACTACTTATGACCTGTAACCAGCTGGTTGTGATTAATGCTGTAAGTAGATTTATATATGAATGCATGCCCTGTGTCACAAAGTAGTAATTCTGGGTGCTGTCAGTAAGGTATAGATCCTTATAATATTTATGCACTAGCCATCCCTGCCACTATATGCCATTATATATGTCATATCAATCTGACAACCATTCTGTTGAACCTGAGCTTACTGCTCTGTCTTATATACATGTGTGTGTTTTTATCGTATTTTATTGTATCTTTATATGTCGTGCCTTAGCCTCCGGGCATAAGTGAGCAATAAAGTGTATTCTTATTCTATTCTATTCATAGCTAGCCCACCTGCAATGTCACTTCATTAGTTTGGAATCCTTGTACCATAGGCAATTATTAACGGACCTTCATAATAATGCGTATTCAATTGAGTAAGAAGGCCTATTGACGTCAGCTTGAAATATTCAGCAAATTATTAATTGGGTACCTGTTATAGCCGTAATAAACACCGTTATAACTACACAATAAGTACATGGAACGGTATAATATGTCAACTAATAATACGTTAATTATGTACAGAGGATGGACATGCTCCCATGTGATGATCAGTGTCGTCGCATTTGTTACATAGCGCCCGTAGATTCTGCACCTGAGACATGAGACATTGATGGTGTTTGATCCTGGCTTATGTTGTTTGAAATTAAACCAGTCATGCAGAATTGTTCTCAGCTATATCCTCAAGATATAGTTCTCATAAAAATCACGCCACGAAGTTTGTTAACCAGCTTTAAACGCAGGCAAGAACGATTTCGTCACGAGATTGAACAATGCTATAGTTATGCGTACTGCCGATAAAACACCGTATAACACAATATCTCAATTAAGAATTACCTATTTTTATTTCAGATAGCATAACTTTTTTCACTGAAAGAACTTGAAATATTCGCGCCTCCTTTGTGTGCATTCGTCTGAGATGTGGCTATATAAATATATATGTGGCGATATAAATGGCGTCAGTATACATAATGATTAATCTGTAGACAAATCGTGCATCTTCACTTACTGATGATAGTGATGCAAATGCAACATTATGTTCAGTTGAAGTATAGTCGCCTTTTAAGGGATTGAAATATCTGTTTCATGTTTCATATACGATAACCCTTTTCTCGAAGCAAAAAAATCTAACAATTTCACTCGGGAAAACTTATTCGTGTGTGACGTTTTCTTGTAATCCGAAAGCACCACTTTTTATTTTTTGCTCAATTTTCAGGCTCAAAATAATTCAGATAGACAATTTCTTAATGGGTTTATGGTGAATCAACTATGGTATCTAAATCCGTTTTTGTTATATTCGCAACGCATCGTATGTCAGCTCATGCATTCACACACAAGTTGAAAACAGATTTCTTTTTTTTATCGTTAACATGTTCTTGCGATTCACACCAGTATCATTTTAATATATTTTTGGTTTGGAATCCCACAAGGTATGTTCCAGATTATGTATACTGCGCTGTTAGTTATTAACGCCCTTCCTAAACACGTCAATAATTATCTTTAACAATAAGAATTGTGGTGGTACATTTTCAATAATGCATCAATCAATCATGCTATTTTTTAGAGATTAATTTGTACGTGCCCCGACCATGGGTAAAATGTGAAACTTTGCCCATGTACACGCACTAGTATCTTGTTATTTTTAAGGCATCTACCGAGATGGCTTTCCCATGTAACAAGTGTACACGCACAGCAAGCCAAAGTTAGAGTTACATCTAAATCAGTTTTTGTTATATTCGCAACGCATCGTATGTCAGCTCATGCATTCACACACAAGTTGGAAAAAGATTTCTTTTTGATCGTTAACATGTTCTTGCGATTCACACCAGTATCATTTTAATATATTTTTGGTTTGGAATCCCACAAGGTATGTTCCAGATTATGTACTGCGCTGTTAGTTATTAACGCCCTTCCTAAACACGTCAATAATTATCTTTAACAATAAGAATTTCGGTGGTACATTTTCAATAATGCATCAATCAATCATGCTATTTTTTAGAAATTAATTTGTACGTGCCCCGACCATGGGTAAATGTGAAACTTTGCCCATGTACACGCACTAGTTTTTCTTTCTTGCTGTATTGTTTATGTACGCCACAACAGTTTTGTCATACTAAATTTATCTCGTAACTATCATTCAACATTTTATTCCGCTAATGTCAGGGAAACACACTATTAGCAATATTGTTTAACGTGGATCATAAACCGTCCAAAATAAAGATGATAATATATCAGTATGTCCATGTACAAAAGGTTATATTTCGATATTTTCACTTTGTCGCCTGGTCATGCTCAGTCGAACAGACGGATCACTTCGTCGTGCTTGGGCGATCAGACGGATCAAAGGTCTTTAATCCCGAGATATCAAAATCTCCCACACAATATCGCCTAATCAGTCGAGCGTGACGGAGATTAGAGCCAACACTTCACTGGAAAAGGACACGACATGGGCAGTTGAACCCAACAATGGCTGGGTCAAAGAACGTCTGTCAACCTTGCCTTGATCCAATTTCTGGCCCCAGGTTCGACAAATGGTCCGTGACGGCTAACACAGGAGTAATAATACAATGCAAGCAGTGTTAAATAAACGTCTGATATTGGTTGTTCACGCTATAAACACACTGAGCTAGCCTATGTACCAGTGGCTTTTTATATATTTTACAATGGGCACTCCAAATATAGATGTAAACTCAATACATGTGCATCGCCCATACAAACCGACACTAATTCTTCAAATGAAAGAAAACATAAATATAGCAAAGTGTATAAAAATCACACAATAAACGCAGTTAATACAAATGAATACTTCCTTTTATACTCGATATTCAGTACAGAATGAACAATTTTATCCCTTTGGAGTATCTATTATAACAGAGAGAGATCATTTATTGTTAAATTATGCCCGAAGGCTAAAGACACACATATACATAAAACATATACATAAAAACATATACTACATTTTTAAAACAAACTATGGTACGGTAAACAGAAAGCACTAAATGACATTGGCCAGCACATTGGCATCCATATGGCAACGGATCTAGGTCATTTGCCCTTCAAGTCATTTGCCCTTCGGACATTTGCCCTTCGGATATTTGCCCTGCTGACCATTTGCACTTCAGGTCAATTTGCCCTTCCGCCCATTTGCCCACACTACACATGGTATATGAGAAACTGCTTTAGTAAACTTCTGACGAATATGTTCAAGTTCTTAATGTTTATTTCACAAAGAAAATATATCAAACTTTAAAAGAAAAAAAGAAATTAAAGCACTAAAAAACATACATCTGGTAACATCTTTGTGAAATAAACATTAAAAACTTGAACATACTCGTCAGAAGTTTACTAAATCAGTTTCCCATATACCATGTGTAGTGTGGGCAAATGGGTGGAAGGGCAAATTGACATGAAGGGCAAATGGTCAGAAGGGCAAATATCCGAAGGACAAATGTCCAGAAGGGCAATTGACTGTACTCCATGGCAACAAAGCACTGTTGATTCAATGTTTTCGCCTAAATATAAACTAGAACCATTATTCTGAACCATTAATTGGCAGTAGGGGTAACTTAATGCATAATGTAACACATATATATATGACCCCACCATCTCATTGTCCCATTATCTCCCAGCAACAAAAAACAATCGTGTACATATTTTGCTGTAACTTTTACAACTGGCTTAAAGGTAGATACCAAAATATTTTTCATCTTTTGAGCAGAGGGGGTGGTTGTATGCAACGGTACGAAAGGCTCAATCGCACTAAATAATATTTTCCTTTGCTCACAGAATTTTGAACAATCAAGTAAAAAGTGACATTCGTCTTCCACAACATTACAAGAGGTACACACTCTATCACATTCTGGAACGTTATGGTACCTTCCCCTTTCTATTTGCAGTTTATGGGCACCAATTCTGAATTGAAAAAGAGAGTCTCGATGCGCTTTGTTACGTATAGACATAATGGCCCCTTCAGGTTCCAGCATTGTCTTAATAGAACAATATGTTTTTGTTTTACTGAACTTCAACAAAGTGTTCCTCCATACAGTATTAGCCTTTTCAAATAACTTCTGCTTAACAAATCTTAGAGTAGCCTTGTGGGCTCTACACCCCTGGTTTTCCCAGATGTTCATTATAACATACGCCGATAAACTTGAACAGTGCATGCATGGATTATTAAATTATAACATGAACGTCTGTAAACTTGAACAGTGGATTATTGAATTATAACATGAACGTCTATTAACTTGAACAGTGAATCTGTTGAATTACAACATGGACCTCTATAAACTTGAACAGTGGATTATTGAATTAAAACATGAACGTCTGTAAACTTGAACAGTGGATTATTGAATTATAACATGAACGTCTGTAAACTTGAACAGTGGATTATTGAATTATAACATGAACGTCTGTAAACTTGAACAGTGGATTATTAAATTATAACATGAACGTCTGTAAACTTGAACAGTGGATTATTGAATTATAACATGAACGTCTGTAAACTTGAACAGTGGATTATTGAATTATAACATGAACGTCTATTAACTTGAACAGTGAATCTGTTGAATTACAACATGGACCTCTATAAACTTGAACAGTGGATTATTGAATTAAAACATGAACGTCTGTAAACTTGAACAGTGGATTATTGAATTATAACATGAACGTCTGTAAACTTGAACAGTGGATTATTGAATTATAACATGAACGTCTGTAAACTTGAACAGTGGATTATTGAATTATAACATGAACGTCTGTAAACTTGAACAGTGGATTATTGAATTACAAAATTAACGACTAAAACTTGGACAGTGAATCTATTGAACGTCAATAAACTTAATCATCAGCTAATAAATTTGAAAGTTATTGTCCAGTCTAGTCAGCCAGATCGATTCTTGTGCCATGACATGAAGTTGCAAAGAGTTTGTGCAGAACTTCTCGCTTTCTAGCTAACAATATACCTCACCACACTCCGTGCATTCCCATGACTTTTTATATAGTGATAACCACAGCTGACGCAAATCTACAACTCATCTGCTCCAGATATACTCCTTAATTCGCAGGAGGAAGTTTGCCGAACAAGACAGTTGAAACCTTTTTGTTAATATCTTTATCTTAGGAATAAAATTCGGGCAACTGACTCTTGTAAAAACCGTGTTTTTATTTCCTTTATTTTCAACGGGGCTGTTCTGTGTGTATGCAACGTGGTTATTGCATTTGAACCCCATTCGCAATGGCGAACCAAAACCGGGATTATTATACTTCAGTGGCAATTATAATTGCTGCTGTAAAAGTGGCATTAGCATACGGACAATAGGAACGAACTTAATATCACTTAATTTCAGGCGGTACCGAGCCTTTTCCGGTTCTACACATCAGCTGGTTATATTCCACACGTGTTTGGCTGTAAATTTACTGGCCCTGGGCGGATAGTGAGTCCCGGGGCGCAAGATCCTGTCATTGTCTCACACAACAAGGGTCGTCTGGGAAAGGAATATAGCAACGAGAAATGAGGATTTATGGCGAAGTGTTCCCAGTCTGACCCTTCTGTTGACATGGTCAGAAGAGTGGGCAGTGGGATAGGCCGGCATGGCAATTATCTCTATTGGCTCCCGTCATGTCAATAGGACTCGGGTTTTCTTAACAATGGATGCAAGGGCCGGGACTTGGTTCAGCAGATCACGGGGCCCCGAAGGGATTTTTGCAGGGCGTGTTCTGCCATAAAGACGATTTGAACGCCTGAATCGATTCTTCCACTTCATTTAACCACAGTGATTTAGGAAAATAACAGACAATAAAGAAACCTCCACTCTCTTGTGTTTTTTTATTACCCATTGTAGCAGGAGAGCGCAGAGCTGGGTGTCAGAAAAAGGTGGGGAATTAACAAAGGCGTCCATTCTTCATCGAATCGAAGTCCAAGTGCCCAGACCACCACGTTGGCTTTCTTGGGGATAAAACAAGCAGGAAAATAAGACAGAGATTATTGATCTATGTTGAAAGATTTTCAATCGCTTCAGAATCGGAGTAACAAATTATCTCATATATGCCAGTGAGCCTGGATCCTTTGTGTAAGTAAACACGGACGTTTGCATGATTGGGTAAGAAAGAATCGGAAGTCGAGAATATATTTCCACGGCTCGTTAAGAAAGGCATAGAGCCTTGACTCTCGATGCTCATTGTTCTTCCCCCGCTTCAAGTGCAATATATTGGCTTTCATTTTGAAGCTGGGGATAAAATGCTTGGAATGTGGATAGCAATTTCCTTTGAAGAAGCTTGTACATGATTCCTAGGGGTATATGTTCAGTTCGCTTTAGGAAAGGTTGCATAGCTGAAGAAAGCCGCATCTGTGTGTTAAGTAAGATAAGAGATCATGTGCATACTAAAGAAACTCAGTCAACTCATGTTGAATCATGACATTTATTGTGTGGGGAGTTTGTACGCCATTATTGCACCTGTTTGTGGGAGATCATTTTGTTGCTATCAAAACTCTTATTATCGATTGTAGTGTCCAAATCCCAAACATTTTTTGTTTGTTTGATTCGTTTGTAGTTTAGGTATCATATTGAGTGACTGTGGCTGTAAGGCTAGCATCGAGATAAAAGTTCGCATCCACCCGAACGTATTGCTTTCTCAAGAAAGGGATAGAGGGCCTTAGAAATTGATGACTTTCTGGTAATTTCCCGAATTCTTAGATCCCATGTGTTATTTCCTGTGGCGTATCCCATGATATCGGCACTTATTTCGACCTCACCAACATTCGACATCACAGAGGTACCGTTTTAAAATTTCCGTTTAAACTGTAATTATATCTCTCGGAGTGACATGGCCAGAAGTGGATATTGAGTGACATGTCCAAAACCCGAGATTGAATGGCATATACATGTAGCACACCCGGTAAACCTAACTAGAAGAACATTTCTTATTGATAACTTTTCTAGTTGAATTGGTTACAATCAGCTAGTAGAGCCTAGAAACTAGATCATTAATACATAGAATCAGTTTGGAAGAGCAAGTTTTATTTAGTACAATGGAACAACGCGCAATGACTATGTTACTTTGACAGTTTCTGAGATAGGAAGGCACGCTTGGTTGATGGAATAACTGCCGGATTTGATTGAAGACAAAGAGCGATATGCCACATAGGTGGAGAAGTAGGTAATTTTCGTCATTTCGCCAAAGCCTTTCATAGACATATGTCAGTGCTGTAGTTTGTAGATACGTCAATAAGAAATGTTTATTGTTTAGATAACACAAATTGCTAGCAGCTTTAAAAGATAAGAGAAATAAATTTGTAAGGCAATCAGTCATACGAGTCACTGAGCGTATATAGCCTCTTTATCAGTGAGATCTCTACCTCTGTTCAGAATGGATTCAACGTACACAACGAAGGCCTCTCCATTGAAAGCTGACCTGGGGTATAAAATTGGCTCCCTTTAGACATCTCGAATGGACACACTTGTACATAATTTATACAGAGCCAACACAAAAAGACCCCTTATACTTGGTAAATATAATCTGGTCCAGAACTCCTTTCTGATTAAACAGTGCATGACCCCTTTTTTTCTTTCATCCGTATGATGTTGGGTGTCTTTCTTTTCTTTTCTTTTAAATTGGCAAATTTCAGCTGTTTCCAGTGTGCGGGATGTGTGAGTGAGGACTATAAGTGACAGTTTGGATGTGAAGTCGAACTCAGAAATAATATAAAAAAACCCTCGAAGCTGAAAAGAATAAATACACAGCTTGATCTCACGCCAAAGACTTGCACAGCACCTGGAACAACTTTGCATTTAGGCTTTTCTGTCCTGACAAAGATTTGCCCGAAGACCGAATTAACATTAAATTTCACTGCATGCTTTGGAATAGGTCTATCATGGGTACTTAATGTGGAAAATGAGTGATTTAACCATGGAGCATAGAAAGAAAGGCTGGGAAATAAGACTCCCATGGACTCGAGGCAGCCTAGAAATAAAGGCTCCATGACTTAACGGGATTTTATATATCTATATAATACGAGATTATTTGGATTACATAAGAGAAAGGTTTTTCGTGATCATAAAAAAATTGCAGTAAATAATGATACACGGAAGCTGTACCAACTACAGTATCCGCTACTACAGTTTGTGGACGGCCTCAGCTTCGACAAAGGCATTTTGAGGACCATAGACACAGAGGCCATGATATCAGGCAAAATCAGATACGTGTAGCGGCTGGGCTATAGTTGGCAGGAGAGCTGAATGCTTTATTGACTTAGGTTTCACAGAGGCTTTATCATTCAGCCGTTCCCTGTTTTCCCTAACAGTTTGCGGATCTTCCAAACGTGACTATTAGCGCAAATTTGCCCTGCTATTTCTACGTGCAATGTTAACTTAGACAGATTGACTCGATCTCCTATTCAATGTAAA
The DNA here is from genome assembly GCA_036873755.1 of Hanleya hanleyi. Taxonomy (NCBI): domain Eukaryota; kingdom Metazoa; phylum Mollusca; class Polyplacophora; order Lepidopleurida; family Hanleyidae; genus Hanleya; species Hanleya hanleyi. The sequence continues at coordinate 9,498 of JAVTVY010007047.1, forward strand.
GAGAAATCCTAACCTTAGCTCACATAGCAATATCAAGTTAAAGGAGGGAGAAAACTACACACATTTGTCAAACGTCTTTGTTGAGCACGCTCAAATTGGAGAGAACACAGCCTTCTCGTGTCGACCATAAAAATGGGCGCCATCTTGAATATTTCTTACTGTGGTATGCTGAATGGCATCTGGTTTGCTTCAGACCATGAACGATTGTCTTCTTGAACCTTTCTCGATTGATATATTTTATGCGAAATGTATAGGTGTGTGTTCTCACGTTTTTACGAGAAGTTATACGTGTGTAGCGGGCATTTGCTTTTGTATTTTATTACCCAAAACGGCCTGAGCTCGAAATGAAAATTTAGCGTTCCGGGGGGGAAATTGGATTGAAACGTCTGAGCTCAAGAAAGCGATCTACTGGGCTTACTCTCCACGACTCGGTATTGATCGCGTTATGTGTAACCAAATAAGAATTTCCCTCATGGTTCTATCTGATGTCCGGCGAGCCCGTCTAGTTTAGCCGCTTTAATCAAAGCATGATAGCTTCTGGCGATGCACCCGATGAATGTTTTATGTCTCATGGCATAAGAGCTCGCGTGCACAACGTTCATTCCGATTTATTCAAACGATATTACCCTCGCGACAATCCATTATTCATGCCATTTCTAGAACTACTCAAGCACTCATTAATTATCCGAGTAGGGATCGATAAACATTTTATTACGGTATTGACCCGGCTAAAACTCTACTCTTGGCGCTAAACACGCGGTCATGCCTTCATCTACATAAGGGAGATATTTTACGACCCGCCATGATTGCAGCGAAACTGACGATCACCGTACGTGTTCGTTTCTGGGTTTGCCTGTTTAATACAAGACATGTTACTGCATAATTTCTAGCCGTTTTATCCAATGTTTTTGTACGGTTTCATCGCCCATTACACTTGTAAGATGGGGTCCCATGTAAATCAAATCCAATCCGAAGCCGTAATTACCAGTGCCAATTAAAGTTAATTTATTATCCCTCAGAAAAGCCCACGTCTGTATATTTAAATATTGTCTTTCTAAGATTAATTCATATGCCTCCGGGAAATGAAAGGAAGAAAGGATAATACAAGAAGAAATCCCCAAGAGAGCCCCCTGGATAGCCAGAACCTGAACATGAATAGTTCTCTGTCATTCCCGGCAGCATCTGTCATTGAGATACGATCATAACTACTCTGCCATGTCAAGCAGTTAGACATGTTTTAGATCACACCACTGCGCTATTCTCTTTTAGGCTGGACCTGGATTCATTATGCAGCGCCACGCTGGTTCGTTCGCTTGCATAGCCCGGCCTGTGTGTTGTTTTTTATTTCCACGGCCTACACTCGCTCGATAAAATCCCCGGCCATATTAGCAGCTGCAGGCCGGGCTTCTCGGTACAAAGTCCCCGCAAACCCTACACAGCTGCAGGCAATGGGGCTCTGTGGGTCAACACGTGTAGCCAATCAGAAGACAGAAATCGGAATTCTGGCGTTTTTATTGGACAACAATAGTGTTATTGAACCCGCGCTGTTGGGGGCTTAGCATAGCTGTCTAACACCGCCAGTGACTGTATTTCTTCCCGATTTTGGCACGATATTCGGCACTGCGGGTCAAAACCTGCAGGCCATTTGCCGCGTGAGCTGTACTTGCTGGTAGTACAGGGATTGTCGTTATCGGAGGCCTTTGTTAAAACAGGACGAGGTGATATTGTTTTTGCAGCAGGGTCTTTGCAAGGAGCTGTGAATTTCAGCGAATGAAGTAAACAAATGTCATATAAACAACAAACTTGATCGTACAAGTGACAAGGAAACAAAATACCCCAAAGGATATTTGAGGAACTGTATAAAGAAAGATAAAATGTAATTATCATATATAATATTCAAATTGCTGCCGTTTATCTAGATTCTTTTTTACCTGCTAAATAAATGGCATGCGCATGGTAACAGACACATTTGCTATCTGGAGCAATAAAGAAATGATCCTCAGCCTGATTATTTTCTTTTATCGTTTTGACAATCGCATGAATAAAACACATGTTTTTCTTCATGGATTTCTTTTGACAACGCAAGCATGTGCGTATCCCTCTCGGTTTCAGAACAAGCCGCGCACAACATTTCGACTAACGATATTTCGACAAGAGGTAGACGGACGGTAAGACATTACCGCATAGACGGACGGTAAGACATTACCGCATAGACGGACGGTAAGACATTACCGCATAGACGGACGGTAAGACATGACCGCATAGACGGACGGTAAGATATTACCGCATATAGACGGACGGTAAGACATTTCCGCACGCGATATTTCTGGATACAAATCTTCTCATTTATTCGGGTTTTCGTCATTTATATGTAAGTTATTTGCACGACCGATGTCAAATGAATCAACATCGGCATCACTGCACGTTTAATTGCCGTTAATCTTGATATGCATGAACACATGCGTTTGTTTATCTATGGCCCGATCACTTCCACGAAGCTTCCGTGTCCGCGCAGTAGTCCCAACGTTCTACGATCGAAGGCCAGTCTGTTGTATTTGGTGAGAGATTCAAATTTACAGCTATTATACTCAAATAAACGTACTTCGAAACCAAAGTATGAACTAAAATAAGGAGGCTTGGAGTTTTACAGATTCATGACCTCACCTTGATTAAAGAGGCTGTACTGGGTTAGAAGGAAACAGAATCGCCCGTACCCACACCTATACTGTAAAAAGAATGTTTTTCGAAACGCTAAAAGTGGTTGCAACTGGGCTGCAACGGATAGTGGTTTTTTGAAAATCAGAGGTCGCGGGTTATTGAGAACCCACATCATGGGTTTTCCAAACCTCACTTCCCGTTGCAGCCCAGTTGCAACCAGGTTTTCAAAAACCAGACTTGCAGTTTTTTCCAGAACCAAGAAGCAGTGATTCCATTCCCCAGATCACAGGTGTTCCAAACCCCACTTCCCGTTGCAGCCCAGTTGCAACCAGGTAGTTCAAAATGTCATACTGGTACTATATGAATAGCACACATGACACAGCGAACAGTCAGAAAGAATGATAGATTTCCAAAAGAAAATCACTTTCTGGATATTATGCCAAACATGGATATCTATAACAGGGTAATGTAATCCTTACTTAGTGTATACTTCCATTAAATAAACCACTGAAGACACGTATCTCAATGATCTTCGGATGATAGTGGGGATTCTCTAAAACATTGTGCATCGGGTACTTTAGCACAACATCCCATCCTACAGGGCAGATAGGGCCCCGACATCTCTTTTAGGTGCACTTTGAATAATGCCACAGATTTATGTCCCTTATCTCGAAATGCCGTAAGTAGTATTTCGAAAAACCGGACTTCCCAGAGACTTGATTGGAATTTCAAGAAAATAACGACGGTAAATTAAACAATTAATTGAAGATTATCCGATTGTGCTAATTTCTTGGGATAGTTTGAGCATTACCGTACCAGTATATCATTTTTGATAGATCAGACTTGGGAATGGGTGAATAAACGCCCAAATCCGCGTGATGGGGTTTCAAAATACCAGTGTTTGAAACCTTTGTATCGGTGTTTCTGTGCGTCAAATAGTGTTTTCGCGTTTTCATCCGACGCGTTTTCAAACACACATTGCGGGGTTTTAAAACACAAGTCTTTGAAACTCTGGTATCGGTATTCCGTACCTCAAAAATGGTGTTTGGAGAGCAGAAAATAGGGTTTTGAAAACCTTGCTTTTAGAGTAGGCGGAAATTGTGAACATTTTCTCAGCCTAAGATCTTCCCTGAACATGCGTCAGAGTGCGTAAAATGAAGGCTAAATTTTCAAAATTTCCATCTCGGTCTCATCGCCGATTTGGCACCCCCAATGTTGAATTGCTTCCACCGCGCCTGTGGTGCTCTTTGGTCTCAATCTTCCTTACATGATCAGCGTCTTCAATGCTGTTAATGTTTGGTGCACTCGATGATATTCAATGCGTACCTAATTAAAAAGAATTGTTTTCTGAAAATAATCACAACCAGATTGACCACAGCGGCTGAAAACTTGTTACATATTTTTAGTTGTTAGAGATTTTTTTTGATAGACTATATACTGAACTACTGAAGTAACAGCGGCGTTTTCTACGTCGTTAACAGTTAATTTAGTTTCTTCGCCGTGGAGACGGGAGCGCTAACCCTTTTGTTCCGACCTATAGAGGCATAAAAATAACCAATGTGTAACTGATTAATTCATATTGCACCGTATATTATTTACATTCTGGTCTTAAAGGGACAAATAACGTCTACCTTTTCAATCTTTTGACTCCACTCCACCCCCCCCGCACTCAACTACACCCACACCCAACTCCCCACCTCACCCCACCGTTTTTCAAGTTTGCTGGATACCGGTCTGGAGGCTAAGAGTGCCCTTGAGCATAGAGTGTCCGGGTCGTATCTTTTAACCCAGGTATAGAGGACACTCCTCGCTATTCGCGCAAATATGGGGGGACAGTGACTGTTCGCCTACAGTAAAGATAGGAAATAGGACACTGGGTCACCAGGACAATCTACAGCAGCACACCAGTACGCGTCAGTTTCTTGAAAAACTGAATTATATTTTGTGGTGTTTCGACACACTCCGATTAGTTTGTGGGAAAGCGAGAAGTTGTTTTTTGAAACACGTCGTTCTTCAAACCCAACCATAGTGTTTCAAAATCCCAGACAGAATGGCTTGTAAACCGTCAAGTTGTCGGAAAACCAAACATCGGTGTTTCGAAACACACAAGTTTTAAAACCAGGCTGCAGTGTTTTGAAATACCGAAACCTGGTTTTCTCAAACAATGAAGTCGTGTTTCAAAACACATTCTTTTTACAGTGTAGAGAGCGATTGTGTGCTATACGTCTGCGTATCAGCCCAGTGAACAGGTTGTGGCAACAAGTGGACTAAAATGCCAAAGATGAATATACATATAACTGTTCCTAACCACATCACGATTCATTTACTACCGGTACCTGTACACGAAAGTTTACCAGCAAAACCACAGGCACACAGTTCAACAACCTCAAGATTTCGATATGTATGTACAGTTCATAAAGTATTTAATTCATATATTGAGCAGCAGTAAAAAAAAAAAAAAAAACAATTCGGAATTTCCTTCTGATATCGCGTGCATACCATCTCTAAAACTCTTTTATTGTGGTGCAGTAAAATCCTTTGGTTCTTTCTAATATGCTTGATGTGTTAAATTGTTTTATTCTACGTTTTAATGTAAAGTTCTCTTGTGTGGAACATTATTTAGAGTTACTGTGTGGGATTGATTTTAGCCTGGTCGAACGCTGGATCGTTGATGTTATATACTGACGATATCTCTTCACTAAATTACATCATACTTACTTGCACATTATTGAGAGAACAAAGGAGCCTGTTCTTGCAGTGAACCGTGACTTCAGCTGATCAGCTACTGATTCGTATATTTTCACTTTGCCCTATCTTTTAACCTAGGAGAAGGTATTGAACTGGCGATACCTGGTATATTTTCATGTAATATTTGCCAAATTATACATCATTCTACGCATAATGACACTTTCTTTGAATACTGGGAAAACAAAGTACCTATGTATGTACCTATCAGATACCACTGGTTCAAAATGGGTTAAAAGATTGGGCAAAGTGAAAATACACAACCAGTATCTGATCAGAGGAAGTCACTGGTCACTGCACAGACAGGCTCTTCTTTGTTCTCGCAATAATGTACAAATAATCCATTTTTACTAAATTAAACTGTGTTGAAGAGTATCGTGAAGACTGGGACTTGTCCGGGAAATTATATAACAAGTCCAGATTCAAAAATCTTGGATATAATTGTCAGTGATAGAACTTACGAATAGAACACCATGCTGACTTGCTGCCATCACTGAGAACTGTTAACCGTTTCTCTCTTGCAAGAAACTTATTGTTTAATGCCTGTCTGGAGCATAAAACGTAACGTAAAAGGTACTTCGAATTATCGGCGCGGAAATTCTTTGTGGACGACGGCTGAATGATGAATATCGGATCTGACACACATACGAAACTGGATTAATTTACAGAGTTACAGAATTTTAGCTGTGTGTTGAAGATCTCAACATTTTTGTTGACCATATCAACTATGTACTATATCGAGAGAGTCATATGTGTGGTGTTTAACTGATTTGTATTAACTGTGCATCGATGAGCAAGTAGCGAAATGTACTGAATTAGCGATCTCATATGAACAGTGCTTTGATTAGACGAACAATTAACCATGCGTTAAATCGTACATTTCTTTGTACTTCCTGCCATGTTTCCGATTCTTTGGATTTACCTGCGTTCCATATCCATTAGATCCAAACTGTATTTATGGGATTCAAACGACCACTGTGCTAATTTCATTCGGTAGCCATGCACGCAAGACCAAACATGGGAGGCCGGAGATGCTATATTATTGATAAACCTTGCGGCAAATATCGGATGTCATTCTTGGCCAAGGCGTCATCCAAATGAGAACTTCACCTGCACTTTAACTGCAGCAAAACGCATTATTTGGGACAAGATTCGCAAAAGTAAAGTAAGGCACACCCGTTAATCTTCCAACATCGACAGATACAACATATTGTGCACTCGAAAACGTGAATGAAATGAAGAAAAATTGTCATTGATTAGGATTTTATAAAGAGAACATCATCATATCTTGTTGACATCATTGGAAATCTCTTGTAGGAAACCATCTTTGGTATTTGTCTGGTTGACCGTCAACCCGTACTATGCCAGCGGTCTGTCAATTTTGACCCGTGCACTAAAGTTGTGTGATCTCTCCATGACCTCTGCAGGCTGCCTCGGTGATTCGGTCATGCATAATGAAATCTACAATTGTCTTAACATCGATCATCATTATTAACGATCGACATAATCTGTCTCCACGCCGATTTTCTGAACTGTAGAGATCATGATACTTCAAGTGAGAAATAATGAAAGTACTGTCGTACCAATATCTTAGGCCAACATTAGAATGGGATTATGTTTTGTGTGTATTTTTTCTTCTTCGGCGGTGATTCGTCGTACCTTATTCGTCCAGCTTGCTTTTTCATGGGCCAGCGAACAACGGCCGGCAAGTTCTAGATGTCGGTGTGTGACCTGGAAACGGGGTAGGTCTGTAAACTTCATCGAGATGACGCCATATTGCACTCAGGACAAAATCAAACTAGTACTGAATTTTAGATACGTTATTCGGGATTCTTTATTGCGTCCTTTATTGCATTCACTTACCACAAATTATAAAATCATACCCTGGGGATTATATCAAGCCTACAACAGAATACATTCTCGGCGTGACATAAACTTTTCGCGGAGAACTGTACTGCAGTGTACGCCGGTTACATAGCAACACGAGTTGTTGTTGTAATTTATCGGATAATTTTTACGATTCTTTCTTGTGAGATTTTCTGCTATATTTTATAATTTCCTGTATTGTTCATGACTGGGTGATTTACTTCGAGAAGAATCAATAGATCCTCGTTTCCTACATTCTTAACTGACATCTGATCATTTCTTAAGAAGGCGCTGTTCTCTGTCTGAGTTGTGATTTTTGTTCTGCAATTCACATTTGTCTTGAGCGTTGAAATCTTGGAGTTGAATATTTTGGAGTTGAATATCTTAGAGTTGGTTGAATATCTTGGAGTTGAATATCTTTGAGTTGAATATTTACCTTTGAGTTGAATATCTTGGAGTTGAATATTTATCTTTGAGTTGAATATCTTGGAGTTGAATATCTTGAAGTTGAATATCTATCTTGGAGTTTAATATCTTGGAGTCGAATGTTTATTTCGGAGTTGGATATCTTGGAGTTGAATATCTATCTTGAAGTTAAATATCTTGGAGTTGAATATTTATCTTGGAGTTGAATATATTGGAGTTGAATATCTATCTCGGAGTTGAATATCTTGGAGTCCAATACTTATCTTGGAGTTGAATATCTTGGAGTTGATTATTTTGCTTACTTCGTATCAGTTAAAATCTTGAAAATTGGCATCTGATTTTTCTGTTGATCAGTACAGACAGAGAATTGGCAAACATTTCATAAATTGACAAATTCAACAAGCAAAGTTGGCCAGACGCATGCTGCCAGTGATCTATGCCTTTTTACATAATTGGATTACAAATGTCACAATCAATTACAGGTTTTATAGCGATGCAGAAGAGGTCAGATCCAGGTGTTCACTTTGCAAGGTTATGGATTATGCAGTTATTCATACGCAAGTATTATTTATCCAATTTGATATACTTAGCGAATGATATAGGAACTAATCCTGGCCCTCCTCCACCTGAATCATGTCTAAAGCCATGTCATCGTACTTTTCCCGCAACTATTGTTCATTGCAGTTTTCATCAGGGGGATTCAGTATTTTCCACAGATTCGAGAGGAAAACAGTGTATGACAAATAGCCTTTCTTTCTTACATTTGCAGTCATTGATGGAAGTAATTTGACACAACAAATCCTGGATAAAATACTGTTTTCTGGCCATTATTTGTACACGGGTGAAGGAGTAGTAGGGTTTAACGTCGTTTTCAACCTTGTTTCAGTCATATCACGACGGTGCCTACATGTGCCAGAACACGAGAGTGCTCACAGTTCCTATTACCCTGGTCACTGATCAGCCCAGCCAGTGCAGCACCCGGTCACCCATCCAAGTATTGACCGAGTTTATACCGTTGCTTAACTTCGGCGATAAAACAGCAGGACAATGGTACTAAATGCAATTATTTGGCTTATCATGACCTCCCTAGGTTCTTCATCCTTGTTGATAGGAACTTTTCATTGTCTCTGATCAAAACATACTCCTGAAGTTTTGATGGACATTCATCTGACAATATCAACTTCTTCACAATGGAAGCAGCTATTCTGTGAACATTCACAGAGACTGCCCCTAATGGCATTCTGGTTTTCAAAGATATGGCCAATTGATGCATCTGTACCATATGGGAATTCGGCTTGAAAATGGTACACTCTCAGAAATATTCAGGGAATAATCCTGAATAGATCAGGCTGCACATCCACAACTCAATTTCAGGGATTTTACCTGAAATCCAGGGATATCATTCATGAATTAAAGCTAAATTACCTGAATTTTAGGGGATTTTACGCACCTGATGAATAGGGTCGGGAACTAATCTGGGTGATAAATTTACCTGAATTTCATGGAAAATCCTGTCATTCAGGGATATTGTTTCTGAAATTCAGGTAATTATCCCTGGATTTCAGGTAAAATCCCTGAAATTGAGTTGTGGGTGTGCAGCCTGATCTATTCAGGATTATTCCCTGAATATTTCTGAGAGTGTATGGCAGTTATTAGGAATTGGGGCTTCGTCTGAAAAGTTTACGATTTTTCGTTTGGGTTTACTATCAGGGCATTCTTATGAACTGTAAATGGTACACTGGCGGGAAAGCATTGCTTGTGCGCCGTAACCTCGAGGTGAGCGCCGGTGTAATCTGTACTTTCGCTACCATGTGTGCATATCTTCACTGCAAAAGCGTAAGACATGCGGTGCTATATCTTTAACTTGACTATAACCTTGCCTACCTCAACCGAAACCCGACATCAGTACTCAGTACTTTCATTATTATTATTTCATACAAATTTGGAATTCACCTCCGTCAAAATAAAAGAAAACGATCGTCCATTTGTTGGCCACTGTGTTTGGGTTTAACAAAACCAAATACGGACAGTACTGTACTACGCGTTGTGTCAAACGTATTCCTGATGAAACAGGTCCCAATGTAACGGTATCGCGGGTGTACGAATCATTCCGCAAGATTACCATGGACATTGTGGGCCTTTCAGCAAGACCAATGAGAGGAAATAAATATAGTTTGAACATTATGGAGGCTGGTAAAATTACCCGGAAGAATTTTTACTCAGCAGAATCGAGGCAGAGAAGGCAGCGAAGGTTCTTGTTGTACTGTTCAGTCGGTTAGGGTTCCCAGACGCCACCTTCACAGATATGGATTCAAACACGAGTGGCCTCGTGGGGCTCCCGGGGACTGACCTGGGGCGTCGTTGTGCATACTCCAGGTCATGGTAAGAATGGTAAGAATAAGCCTCAGTCCCTCAGAGACTCGGAGCTTGTCGTAAGTGGCGACTAACTGGGGCACCCGTGGGGTTCCCGGGTGTGAAAATAATAGGACCCCACCCGTGGAGTCTCGGGTGTTAAAAGTAATAGGACCCTATCCGTCGGTTTCCGGTTGTGAAAATGAATAGGAACCAAACGTCGTGATATGACTGAAATAATGTTGAAAGCGACGTTCACTCACTCAACCACGAGTGAACTGATGATCAACGCTAAGATAAAGTCAAGAGTGTAACACCAAGACATTATCCCACCCACACACACCCACAGACACACACACAGATCAACGGGGTTGTGGAATGCTCCAACGGGACTTTCTGTTTGAAATGGTTTAACAAAAGGCAGCCCAAGAGTTGGGACATCTAGGTCCTTGGATTATGGACGCGGAAATTCTTTAATGGACGACGGCTGAATATTGAATGGCAGACTAGACGCTTGTATCCACCTTCCATATGTTCTGTTCACTTATGAAGTTTCTTATGACAGCATCGGATTTTCACTTTTGGATATCTCGAAAGCCTGGCCAGTGCGTGGTCCGATGCAGTGTCAGGAGCAGGCGATGTTAGGTGACCTTGAAGATGAGATTACAAGAGTCTGGTCCGTCATTCATTATGATATATTCAGTGGTGGATAAGCCCACCATAGAATATATCATTTTAAAACGGGAGAGCCCTTCCGACGTTATGACTGCGGTGAAAGACCGTGTAGTGAGTAGGGAAAAAAAGACTGGTACCATATGACACATCAGTCAGCCGAGCGCTCATTCGAGCCGAGTGACCAAGTTTTGGTATGGGTATACCACCCTTGTCAGCAAGCTGGATGTGGTAGTGGCAGGGATAAGACCGATCACCCGAGTAAAAGTCATGAGAGAGGCTTCATTATACCACTGCAACATCTGTCGCAAGAACCAGTATATTCTTCGCCTCACTTGGTGAAGCTTGGGTTTTCAAATTAGACAAGAACAACGATATACACCAATCAGTCAGAGGCCCTATCGTATTTCCCAGGCAGAACGGCAAGAAGCCATAACTTTATTGGAGATGTTTGAAGGATAGAGTATTTTGACCATCCAAGGCTACCTGAGCTCCCCTGTTACTCTACGTGACGAAGGATGATGGACTTCACGCCTGAGCGTGGACAACAGATCGTCAATACCGTTAATCTGTTAGACGTATACCCAATGCCAAGAGTTGATGACGTCTCGAAGCAGCTTAGTGCGTAAGCTTACGTTCGACGAGCTACCATGGTGGCATATACCTTCAAAACACGTCAACATGAAGGTTACATCATGCGTAAGCTACGCACGTAATACCGGTGCCTGAACGTGGAACGACACAATCCGACAAGAAATCTCTTTGCCGGAGGACACGGATGAAAAATCTGCCTTCAAGTCGCTGTACGGATTAAACGAAAACAGCTTTATGTCATTCGGCATGAAAAATCACCACTTCAACTTTCAATGACCTCATGAACACTATCCTGGCGTATATCAGCAATGTGATTTCCAACTTTGATGTCATCGTCCAACGGACACGTGGCGTGAAAACATTCAGCATCTGCTATTGCTGTATAAGGGAACGTCAGCAAATTAACCTTACTGTCAAATCATCAAAGTGCGACTTTGCATCTGGTTCCGTGTCTGTGCCATATCATTAAATTGTTAAGGTGGTGACATCAAATCCCACCCTGGCAACACCGAAGCAATGGTCAACTATCCATCGCCACCAACAAAAAGGCTAGGATGCGCCATCTCCTTGGAATGATTAGGAAGTTCATAGCTAATTTGAAAGTGCTGAATGAAATTTTGGAATGTGGATCACGAAACGCCATCAGATGAACCGAAAACTCTGTCAATCGCTCCAAGGCCTTGAAAACTGCTCTTGAACCTGCATCAGTTTTAATCAATTCTATTTTCAACAAGGTGTTCGCGTTGGGAAAGAATCATTCTCAGATAGAACTTACAGCTATGAACACCATGTAGCACTCCGCGGCAGCAAGTTACTTCCAAAAGAGTACAACTACGTTGAATTGAAAAAAAAGCCTCACTGCCTTCTAGCGGCGGAATTAAGAATTTGCCTCTTCTTCATATCTCCATTGACATACATTTACACCAATTCATTCAGCAGACACATTTTTGAACAGGACTTGTCTCTCTGTCAAACAAAGCTTTAGTGAGACTATAGACTATGTACTCAAATTCTAACATTGATTCATCCAGGAATAAATGATTCACAGAAAATTTCTTCTAAAAAATAACCTATATCTGCAACATTGGCATACAAATTTGGCAATATTAGATAAAAATTTGGTCCTTCCACTCAAACCTAACTCGAACGTTAATATAGCCATAGAAAATATTGTCAGTGCAATTCTGTATTTGCCTGTGTTTTCTCCAGCTATCTATCCGTACGTAGCGTGGACTGGGTTTTTTTCTCAAAAGAAGATCTCTTGAGAAATTTCCGCTGTAGATTGTTTCCTGAAAATACTACCAGGAATGTGAAACTTAAGATACGCCAGTTCCCAAAAGCTTGAAATTTCTACATCTGAGTATCTCGTGTATCAGTTCTTAGATGCATCGTCGGTATAAGGATAGAGTCATCAATACAAAGATGACCATTAAACCTACAATATTACCCTGGGTCAATCTGATATCCTCTGCAGACTTCAGCCTACGCATGTACGTTCTCCATTGACTGAACAGCGTATCATATACATAGTTCAAGACGGGGATGTACTGAACCATCTTCCTGTATACTGCTACCACTCATATCTACAGCAATTAATTAGACGAGCTTTCATTGAACCCACCCACTGCCCTCAGGGGTATGTCCCCACCCCAGGGGATCTGGGCCGACCCTCATATATTCTATATCTATAGGTTAGCTAGGTGTTTGAACGGACATGAATATCCCTACCACGTGACGTAAATCAGAACCAACCTCGCAGGAACACCCAAAGGAGCCGTGCAGTGATTAAATAAAATAGGGAGATTGCGTGCCCTTTCTATACTACTCATCGCGCATTACTCATCGCACATGCGCAGTCGACCCATTCTACTGTAGGGTGCAAGCCTGGCCCATGGAATCTCAGGTAGTGAAAACCCCAGGTCTCTCGCCCCACCCTATACTGCGCCACATCTATGCGACCCGCTGTGCCGTTCTATACTACTCATCACGCATGCGCAGTCGACCCATTCTACTGTAGGGTGACCAAGGGATCTCATGAAGTAGGAGAAGGAGGAGTCGGACACGCCACGGATTAAGAAGTGAAACCCACATCTCTCTTGCCTCCCTGGCCTGCTTCGTTAATAGTATGAGTAAAGCGGAGTAGGAGGAAGAGGAGGAGTAGGAGGAGGAGTTGGACACGCCACGGATTATACTAGGGAGATGGGAGATGTGCCAAGCTAGGTGAAGGAAACGTGCATAGGGGCGATGATATTTAACAGACCCATCGATGACCCTTTAACCCTATCTGATCTGGGCATTTTGGGACCTGTCCTGTCCTGGGGAAAGGCTCCCCCCCCCCAGCCCTAAATATTTTTTTTAGCTAGGAGGCTGAAATTTACTACACTATACTCTTGGTCAAGCTCTACTAGAGAATGCAAAAAAAAGCAAGATGGCCGCTTTAAAGGGCATCTTTTCCCCTTTTTTTATTCAAGTGATTTCTTCTCTGCATGACAAATTAGTAAATAATAATCCGACGTGAAATAAAATAGTTTTTGTTAACTTTTCCACGCAGAGAAGCAGGAATTTTGAAGGAAAATGACGAAAACACCACTTTTTAGGTACTCACATTGCCGCCATTTTTAATTTACTCATGATCCATGATCCGCTCAGGGGGTTGTCAAAAGGCTCGAAATGACCCCGATATGATAAACTACGAAGTCACGAAGTGTCAGCTTTCCATTTTTCGTCGTTCCGAAGATAGGGTAGAAAGTTTAGTAGTGGGATTTTTAATGACCCCCCAAGCATGGGTAGGGTTATAACATCTAAAGTAATCAAGATTACTCACATCCTCCTTAATATATACACTAGCGCTGAACTTGGGCCGCTGAACTTGGGCATTTGGATCGTGACTTCATGTATGTGCATGAATTGCGTTGATTGGTCTTTTCATTGAATGAACCACCGCAGTCATGGATATTCCACAGTTCAACCCGCGCTTTGTTTTTCGAAGATAGTCAAAGGAAGACATGACTACATCTTGCAGTATACATATGAACCTAGACAGACTTCCATAACTAGCTGCTGAAAAATACAAAAATGACAAACAAGTTCATTTCGCAGCCCATAGTATTAATATGCCTCTGTAAATATTTCACTGTATTATCTTCTGCTGCTTTATAATATACAGGTGTTGTAACTTGTAGAACTAAGAGCAGAAAGGGTTCGCAACATCAGGCGATCCATAACCCCGACCAGCCGTCTTCTTATTATCATGATTTACCAATCGCATTCGTGATCTCTAATGTTAGCCCAGAGACTCTAGAATAAATTGAATATATCAGCATAAAGTTGACAGAAATAAGTACATATGTTACTTACCCTGTTTCAAGCATAAAAGACACGAACTGTAACGGTGAGCCTCAAAATAATCCAGGAATTGCAAGAAGTATATTCAACGAAAAACGAAATGGCATCAATCTGGGGTAATTTTCTCTCAAGTTTCCCACTCGAGGTCACGTGATCCGCAAGGAACATCCGAGCGATTCACACCTTTGAACCTTTGATCTTAAGCCGCTCACCAGTCCCCTTTATTACAGTCTCTGGTTAGTCAAAGAAGGCTGTGGTTGTTTTCATGTAAGGGGCTGAAGTAGTGGCAATTATTGGAAAGTAGTGTAATTGTAATGCTGTTTTATATGTACCGTGGTATTTTCGGACTTCTATCAGAGGTCTTTGTGGTTATTGCCAGTACTTTTAACCCGCAATATCTTGTCCATAATACAAGCCACCCGCGTGAATGTAAGTGCTAGTGTTTGTTTAGTTATCAGATATCACTCCTCAAAGCGGTACATTTAATCCAATACATGTAACATACTAATTATGCATTCTACGAAAATTGACCCTGAAGGCCTAGCACATATGCTACCTACAAACATCGCAGATTTAATGGCAGAGATAGATTTATGGTGGACAACGGGCGATACCAGGTATGATAGATGTAGGCTGAAATTATGTTTTTCTTAACAGTAAATGTTCCGCTTTGGGTTTTGTGGCATTTTAAATATCAGGTCAAGACAAATAATATTTGCCTGTTTAAACCACGGTGCAATCACGATGCAAAAATCTGTTCTTCGGCGCGATACCGCATTCGCCAGTTTCTGGTTTATCAACATGTTTCGTCTGACAAAGTCTGCTCTGGTACGGAGTACACAGACCTTCCTTATGGAGGGTGTTACCGGTATGAGTTTCGAGTTAATGTGGAGGCTATATGATATCTTGAGAAAATCTTTATCTCTGGGTATATAATGTCAGAAAGAAGTTGAGTTTAGTTAGTCTCCGCTGTCTAACACACGCAATGTCATACACAGAAGTGGCTCTTCGTGGGGGTTGCAGGATTGTTCGGAGATACAAAGCTGTACGGGACTGATGTTGTTCACTAGTGGATTTGAGGAGGAGAATTCTCTTCTAGTAACACATATGCCCTCAGACATGCGATACTGTTGATTTAGTCTCGGTTTGCACTGACAACCAACACGATGGAATAATAGGCATACCCTTCGTCGAGTAGAATGTTAGCATTTCAACCTCTGCAGTCAATTTGAGCGTAGAACTCTCTTCTGCACTCCGTAATTTGATACAGCCAGATATAAATCAAATACTTAAATAGTGAAGAAAACTTTATATTTAAATCGGATAGTAGTTTTCCAGTAAAGAATAACGTGAACTGTGATTCTAAAACGTTATTTATATTAGTAGATGTAGTGAATGCGATGCAAATACACTGGAGAAACAAGATATCTTAGAGCCCGAATCTGAATGCATAAACAAGAAATACTCACCGACTCTCTCGGAAATATGTTTGTATGCCAGCATATCCACAAATGCGGCAAATAAAATTTCAAACTCTTCCCAACCGTACAAGGAGCGGTCAAAATGGCAACGGACAAAATGACAATGGACAAAATGACAATGGACAAAATACAACAGACAATGGCAAACGGAAAAAATGGCAACCGGACAAAATGACAACTGGACAAAATGACAACCGGACAAAATGGAAAATCGACAAAATGGCAAACAGACAAAATGGCAATAATGTGTTTTCCAACTATATGCATCCTGTGATTATTTTGTCATCACACCGTTGTTTTATTTGAACGGTCCAGTTTTTGTTTTTGTGTTGTTAACTTTGTTTAGACACTGTCCGGTGGTTTCCTCTTTCCAAACTTTTTGCCATTTTTTCTCGGGTGACTGAATTGAATTCACTTGCTCCTAGTCCTATATGGATATAAACTTTTTCTCTCTGTAGACAATTTTGATCAACTTTATCTGCATGTTCATTCCCTTTGATATCAACGTGGGCTGGCACCCATATCAAAAAAATGTCAAACCCAAAAATCAAATTTCCATGACTAAATATTCCATTTCGTGAATAAGATCTGGTCTACTTTGGAATTCTGATTTTATTTATGGAGATTAATTCACTCAAGATTCGCTACACACAACTGAGCGAATGGGTCTATTTTCTACTATACAGTGCAGTGGCATTGTCATGGCTATCCACTCACTAGATATATTTCAGGTAGCTTGAATGCTTTAGTAATTTTAAATTCTGGGAGAACGAAAGCTGATCCAGTGTTGCTGTGTTTTTTTTTTGTGTTTTTTTTGTTATCGGTGTTGTAGATCTGCAGGCTATTTCTACAATTTTTCTCGCGGTATTCTAGTGTTACAGATTTAATGTAGTATGAGTTTTCCTTCTTATTAATCATACCATTGAGTAATATATCAACGATGGGGACCAAAGTTGGCAGGAAGTCAGCTGTTTCCCTTTTACGTCTGCTAGTTTTATATCTTATTTTTTTTAAGGAGCTTCGTAACAACGTAGCCTTATCTTCAAGATATATTCATATTCGGATATTTTGTGTTGGGTGAATTTATAATATATGTGTTTTGATCCAGTATCTCAGTCACGCTTTGATTGTGTCTGTTTATATGAACACCATGAGGATCTTGAAGTACATCTTGAAGACCTTATTTACACGATATTAGCCAACTCATAAATCAGCCGAGTCCCCACGTTCCTTACTCTCCTTGTTTCCCAGATGATTCAGACTGGCATATTGGCACCTCTCGAAGCTTTGTATATCGAATTACCGTCTGTTAGTTTAATATCTCCATTGTTATGGTCCTTGGGGAGTTTCGTAACAACGTAACCGAATGGTGCAGAGTCTGTGAACCCTTAAATTTGAAGATATTCATATTCAGTTACTTTGTGTTCGATGAGTTTATAGCATACGTGTTTCGGTCCAATAGACCGTATTATACTAGTAAGTGTTTTTATACAGCGTCCGCTTTTCCAGATAGCTGCGTCGTCGGCTAGACCGTTAAAAAGTACGTTGAACAAAAGAGGACTGATGACGTTACCTTGTGGCGTACCATTTTCGACACTGTGTGACGTGGTTAATTTACTTCCTATTCTGACGTCTACCTTGCGATCGCTAAAAAAATGCCTAATCCATTACAGTATTCTTCCATTTATGCTCATATTTTGAAGTTTTTGTGAGACACCATCGTGCCAGACGAGGTGAAAGCTTTTTTCAAGTGGTCTGATGAATAGCTTTTCTCTCACATTATTTACATCAACAACCAAAATGGAGGGAACGACATCTAAACGAGCATTGTAGTACAATGATTGGATAATAAGCATCTGGCGGTCAATATGTATCAGGGTCATGCATTATTTTACCCAAAATGAATAGCCGGAAACCTGATGACGTTTCATCCTTCTTTCTATCCCATAATGCATTGTACATTCATGCCAACTGAATGATAGTTTTCACCTGTGTATTAATTGAAATTGTAGTTTTCTGGCCGATTCCCATAAGGAGTTCGCGGCCCATCAACACAATGTTTTATTTATATTTCCTCATACATTTCTTTGTTCATTTAATAGATTTACAAGCAACATAGTTAAACAATTAACAAAAGATATAATTAAAATTCGAAAAATGCCTAAACAAGTTCGAATATCTATATCAGTCATTCAGTTTATATAGAGCATCTGAAGTGTAACAGTAGTAGTTACTTGTATAATGAATCGAGGGGCTGTTTCCTTTATCTTTGTTCTCGTGCACACATGCCGTCCAGAGCCGTACAGCAAAAAAAAAAACACACGAAGAACTGCGACTGGCCTGTAGAAAACTGTGCCTGTAACATTGCTCGCCGAAATGTGTATCAGGGAACAGGATGGCAGGCTTCATCATATTGTGCGTAAATATCAAAGGTTTCTATTCTAGCTTTGTTGGTGAGCTCTTCGGGACATCACAGAAGCGGCGTGTCAGGGGTGGTCTGTTTCTGGGGGTGTTTTTGTATTGGGATGTGCTTCTTTGCGTCATTCGGTTCTGTGTCACAATTTTCGTCAAATGGTGTGTCCGGGTATTTCCGTAATCTTCAATACGGAGGTTTGGCTGTAGAAAAAGAATTAGAAGTAGATTTGTAGTATTTACCTTTTTTAATATTGGTAATTGGGAAATTCAATCTGAGTGACAGTAATATTCAGAGATGAGCCATGCCTTCAAGTGCCTCCTATAGTTCCTATATTTTCCTATATTTTTTAGTCATTCCTATATTTTATATAAATCCGGTCACATTTTTCGGGCACCGGAAAATTTCGCCATCTGTTGGTCCATGTTAAATCGCAATCGGGAACCCTCAAAATTATGGTAAGGGAGGTAACTCCAGCTCAAGGTATGAGATTTTGTGTCGGTGTTCTGCGCAAGTGTGACGTCATGTATGACGTCACTTCCGCTCTGGGTGAATGGGGCGTGTGTATTCCTCCGCGGTGATGCGGTCTGGCGGTGATGCGGTCGCGGGAAAAAGCTTCCGCGGAGAAAAAGTAGTCCCCAGACTTCAAATACGCTGCATGGTCCGATTGGGTCGAGTGAGGTATCAAAGTGAAGCATTCGTGAAGGGGCATCCAGTCATGGGTGGATGTATGTAAAATTAGGATTTTTTCCCGAAACTATAAAAAGCGGAACACGGACTTTACCCCTAAAATAGGGGAAAACCCCTATCAACTCTAGCCAAAAGGGCTAATATCGGTCTCCGGGCTTATCGGGACCTGCCTATCAAGTCAATGGGGTGGGTGCATGTAAAATTAGGATTTTTTCCCGAAACTATAAAAAGCGGAACACGGACTTTACCCCTAAAATAGGGGAAAACCCCTATCAACCCTAGCCAAAAGGGCTAATATCGGTCTCCGGGCTTATTGGGACCTGCCTATCAAGTCAATGGGGTGGGTGCGTGTAAAATTAGGATTTTTTCCCGAAACTATAAAAAGCGGAACACGGACTTTACCCCTAAAATAGGGGAAACCCCTATCACCTCTAGCCAAAAGGGCTAATATCGGTCCCCGGGCTTATCGGGGCCTGCCTATCAAGTCAATGGGGTGGGTACATGTAAAATTAGGATTTTTTTTTCGAAACTATAAAAAGCGGAATACGGACTTTACCCCTACAATAGGGGTCTGTATTATACAATATAAGGGAAAATGCCTGTATGGGGTATGGGGATGGTCAATTTTTTTCGTGGGCTTTACTATGGCTTGTGGGGTCGCGTTTTTCTCGTCTCGCCAAGAGAATGACAATGGGAAGGGTCCCGGAGCGAATCGGTGAAATTTTTGGGAAAAGTCACCGAGGTCTGTATATAGGCCCATATAGGCTGGCTATAGGGGGTATAGGTTCAACCTGGGAAATTCACACACGTTCATTGTGATATGGGCTGTTTGGATTTGTTTTTCACGTCTCGTCATTTAGAACACGATGGGAAGGGTCCCGGAGCGAAACGGTGAAATTTTTGGAAAAAGTCACCGAGGCCTGGGTAGGCCCATAGGCCTATACTGCATGGCTATGGGTGTATAGGTCCATACGGGGTGGACGTTTTGGGATCTAGGTGGGCCACTAATGGTCCGATGGGGTCGAGTGAGGTATCAATGTGAAGCCTATGTGAGGGGGCAACCGATGGGATGGATGTGGGGTAGGAATATCGTCATTCTGCGCATGCGCAATAGACAAAGGGTATGGAAATAGACGTTTTGGGATCTAGGGGAACCACTAGTGGGCCGATTGGATCGAGTGAGGTATCAATGTGAAGCCTATGTGAGGGGGCATCTGATGGGGTGAGTGCGGGGTTGAAATATCGTCACTCTGCGCATGCGCAGTGGACAAAGGGTATGGAAATAGACGTTTTGGGGTCTAGGTGGGCCACTAGTGGGCCGATGGGATCGAGTGAGGTATCCATGTGAAGCCTATGTGAGGGGGCTAGACTAGGGTGTCGTTTCCATTCTGCTGCGCAGGTCACGTGGGTTGTGACGTCACTTCCGGGTTTCACCTCCAAACCCAGAAGAGTTCCAATGTTCTCTTAGACGTCCGGATGTTCAACCTCTGGGGGTTTTCCCGGCCCGGCCCGCCCCGGCCGCAGCGCGCGCGCGCGGGGGTGATCTGTTGCCGCAGCGCGCGCGGATTATCCGGAAGTGCGTGGGTGAATCCGCAGCGCGCGCGCGCATGAAGACCCTCATACATACCCCAATGCAGGCGCAGACGTGATGTGTCCGGATGATAGACACGGACGTCGCCGAGAAAAACACATACAAGACCCTCATATATACCCGAAAAGATACGGAAGTTACCGAAAAGACACGGACGTTACCGAAAAGACACGGACTTTACCGAAAAGACACGGACTTTACCGAAAAGACACGGACGTACCCGAAAAGACACGAAGGTGAACGACATTGTGGAAAAACCCCACAGACAGGTTAGTACATGCATTCCTATGATGTTCACAGGTTACGCCCATTCACGAAGGGCCGTCACAGGGCGTAGTAGAAAAAAGCGCATTTCTAAGCTTATTGACCTTATGGCCCAAGCGAGTATAACAAGTGCCCATGACTCACACGGTGTATAAAACCCTACCCAACAGGTACACTATAAAGCCACCTCTCTAACCGTTCGCTTTTCATTCCCCACCATGGCAGCGAGCGGAACAGAGCTTGCGTTATTCCAACTGATGTCCGACGTCTACCTCATCGTCAATGACGATCACCTGGAGCTGGTCCAAGACGCACCGCAGAAGGTGAAGATTTTGTTATCGCGATCAGGCTGGACTCTATTGACACGATTGTTACAGGGAAAAGAGCCCGAAAGGGATTTCATGCACGTGGAAGTCGGTGTGCACATACGCACTGCTGGAGAGGATTCCCTTTTTCCCCGGTTGGAACAGAGTGGAGGTACCTATATCACACTCTGTCCACCCTTATGGATGGCACTGAAAGATGTACTCCCCGAGGTGGATGACTTACTACACCCCGAGGTGAAAGAAGGGACTGTGGCTACCCGGAGGCTTACACCTGGCTGCACCCTATTGTTGTACCCCAAACGAGTGGACCTCATCGATAGCGGACTTAGGTGTTGGTGTACGCCTGAACCCAAAGCGCACGTCTCTTTGTCACCGGAAGGATGGACTACCTTGAAACGGGTGTTGTTGGGTGACCTGCACGGTGATAGCATTCACCTGTGTGACGACGTCTACATTTTCTGCGGTCCCTTTTTCGCTCGACTCCTCTGTCTGAACGACGGTGGTTTTACCCTGGACCCCGATCTATGGACGGCTTTGGAACAAGTAGTCCCCATTGTCGATAAGGTACTATCTCTATAGGAGCCACATAACCAATCAGAATAGTACGTATCACGGACTACACCCGTAGAGCTACATCTAGGCGCGCATGTGTGACATGGTCTATAAAACACGTCCCTCTGGATCCCACACCTTCATTTCTACGGTTGCAGAGCCATGACGGAGATCCAGCCCTATGCGACTCGCATTTTACAGCATGCCACCGTGGTTAATTCACTCACGGGTTACCGAGCAGTGGTCCGGTCCATGTTTGCAGATGGCGACGACAACGAGGGGCGACGCCAGATCCTGAACGAGTTCACAGAAGCGGTCCTCGACAGAGTGCACTCGATGGAGAGGTGTGCCATCACTCACCACTACTGGACTATGACAGCCATCCTTGATGCTCGGGCTATGGACCACGAGCGCTCACGCCGGAACCAGCGACGGCTGGTTGGCCTCACAATAGTCTGTGCCCTATTGACCCTGGCGCTGTGGCATTGACAGTGGGACCTCACCATAAATACGAGGGTCAGACAGTGTGTGTGTCATTCACCGTTCGTCATTGGATCAAGCATGTCACCAGTCCTACGAGCCATCCTTCCCCTTACACCCCGGGTGGGGTTACACGTCTATGAAGATAAAGTCACCCTCGTGGAAGACCGTGGAGATCTTTGCTGGTCGCGCGCTGAGACCGTATCGAATACGGTTACGCTACACCGTGACGGCTGGACCAAATTTAAACGGGTGTTGAGCGGCGAGCTCGACGGACACCTCATCCACATAGACGATGCCATCTACGTACATCGTGGACCACGCCTGGGCCGCTACCAAGACCCTACGCGAGGCTTCACCCTAGACCCCGATCTGTGGACAGCCTTCGAGAAAGTGGTGCCTATCGTGGACCAGCTGTTTACACCGGACGAGCGGTCATCAGACGAGTTGGAGTGGGCTCGTGCCCTAAGAGAAGCAGCGGCAGAACCCAATGAACAAATGTCTAGCCATGAACCAGACGACGATGCCATTGATTACCCGGCTAGACTTTGACCACCCGATCCTTTGATCTCACGGGGTTCTCCCTATAAATACGAGAGACAGTCAAATCTGGTACCATTCACGTACTGACCATGACGGAGCATATAATACTGGCGTATCTCAGCTTGACCCCCGAGGTTTTTCTGCACGTGTATGCGGATAAGGTCGATATCATGGAGGAGGTGGGAGACATCTGTGATGCGGACCCTACACAACCGTGCCCGGCCCACATTCGTCTGTCCCGGGAGGGCTGGACCAAATTCAAACGGGTGTTGTCTGGTGAACTGGACGGCGACCTCATCCACTTGTGTCACGATGTGTACATCCGACGCGGCCCTTTCTTTGCTCAATTGGCTCGGCTAGATGAAGGTACAGTGCATTTTACCCTTCACCCTGATCTATGGTCTGCATTGGAAGATGCCGTGGTAGATGTGGATGAAGTGCTTATCAAGCGATCATCAGACGAGTTGGACTGGTCATTTACCATGGACACTGTGGAAGCCAACGAAGAAAATCAGAAAGAAACTCCGGCCCAAGATATACCCGTTATAAATAAACGATAGAGCCAGGGTCCATCATCATTTGTCACCATGAAGCGCTGGGAGAAGGTGTTGGATAACTTATACTACAGTCCCGACAGTCCGGCGGCCTATAGTGCATTGTCGGCTCTCTATCGAGCGGCCAAACCCCAGGGGATACAACGTGCCCAAGTCCGAGATTGGTTAAGAAAACAAGACACCTATACCTTACATCGATCTGTCCGTCGCCATTTTCTACGGAACCGGGTCATCGTGGGAGGAATAGATGCCCAGTGGCAAGCGGATTTGGTCGATATGAGCGCCTTTGCCAAACACAACGATGGGAATCGGTATATCTTGACGTGCATCGATATCCTATCGAAGTATGCGTGGGTGGTACCCATCCGGACGAAAACGGGGGCGAATCTCATAGCGGCGTTCAAAGACATCTTCAAGACCGGGCGCAAACCTTTGTATTTGCAAACCGACGAAGGCACGGAATTCCTCAACAGACCGTTCCAACAGTTTCTGAAAGCCCAGAAGGTGTTTTTCTTCCATACGTACAACGAGACCAAGGCTTCCGTGGTGGAAAGGTTCAACAGGACATTCAAAGGCCGCATGTATAAATATTTCACCTATAAGAATACAAGGCGGTACATCGATGTTCTCCCGAAACTTGTGAGTGGTTACAATCGAGCCTATCACCGGAGTATAGAGAGAGCCCCCATTACCGTGACCCAACGCAATGAAGCCCAAGTCCGGCGTGTCTTGTACCCCAGGCAATCGCAGCGAACGACGAAGGCGGTGTTCAAGGTCGGGGACCCTGTACGGATCAGTAAAGTCAAAGGTCAATTTGAGAAAAGTTACTTGCCCAACTGGAGCGATGAGCACTTCCTGATTAAACGGCGCCTACCCCGACAGCAGCGAGTCTATGAACTGGAAGATCTTCAAGGGGAACCGTTGCTAGGGACGTTTTACGAGACGGAATTACAGCCTGTCGTAAAAACACAGCAAGACTACTACACGGTGGAGCAGATTTTGAAAACGGAACGTCAACGTGGCAAACTGTTTCATTTCGTCAAATGGCAAGGCTGGCCCAGTTCCTTCAATTCCTGGGTCGCTGCCAACCAGGTGAAACGACTATAAAGCCAGACACCACTGCCGTCATCCTTCATTCCACGTCCGACCACAGTGCTATGGACAAACAGCAGCTGCCTCTGAACACAGCGTCTCCCAAAACGCGCAAAGCGCAAGTGGGCTTTGTGGTGATACTGCTAACCCTGCTGAGTGTGTTGTACGGAGGTGTGTTTTACGACGTAGCCTATGTCAGCACGTTACTTAACCAACTGAGAACACCAGCCACCAGTGAAACCGGTCTACAGATAGCACCAGTCAACCCCGTATCGAGCCCAGTCACCACCACACCCCGTGTACAAGCCACGTCGAGCTCCACACCAAGCTCCACACCTACACCAAGAACACCCACTACGTCTGAAGACCCACCGGATTTCATCCCTCACAGTGAACAGACAACGACGACCGACGTTGTACCCACCACCATCATCACTCGCAGTGAACAGACAACGACGACCGACGTTGTACCACCACCACCACTCCAGTTCACTCGTACCAAATTTACAAGAGCGGGTTACCACGACAGCGCATACAGCTCGAACCATGGACCCTCGGTGGCAGCATCCCTTCACATCCCTTCACATCAGCTACATTGTGCAGAATCTGTTCAGTAAAAACAAAGAACATCGGAACATCAGCTTAAATGCCCACTACCTGGTGGTCTTCAAAAACCCGAGAGATACCACTCAACTGCTGCACCTGGCGAGACAGATGTATCCCGGCCGCACACCGTTTGCGTTGGAAGCCTTCAAAGATGCGACAACCCCTCAGCACGGGTATATGCTCTTCGACCTCAAGCAAGCCACCCCCGACCACCTTCGACTACGGACCGGCATCTTTCCCGGAGAGACCCACCACGTGTACATGCAAAAATAATGTAAACACATCCACAGTGGCTCCCCCAGCTGGAGTGTGTGTTTGATGATGGGGATAATAAAAAGAATGAATACCACAGCATGGTTGACTTTGTCTCTGTTCTCTGAAGTAGATAAAAAGGGCAGAGTTGTGGGTTCTGGCATTAGTTGTACATGATGTCTGCGCGAGTACGGAAGCACGCTCCCACGCTCCGTGTATTGAAGACTGCCCCACCTGAGTTGGTCCGAACCATTGTACGCGGTGCGGACCCTGGCCTTGTACGCTGTCTGTGCGAGATCGGGTACAACCTGTTAAAAGGCAACGTTCCACTGACTCCGGCCCAGAAGACCAAGTTGGCCAAGCATAAGACAGGTCTCCGAACCTTAGTCCAGAAGCGGGTCCCTCAAACACAAAAGAAAAAGGTGTTACAGAAAGGCGGCTTTCTCGGGCCATCTTAGCACCGTTGGCCGCTTCCGTGTTGGGTCCAGTATTGGGTGGACTCTTCGGCCGACAATGAACCACACGAAAAAAATGGTCCTCGTAGAACCACGGTTCCTTCAAAACCTCCAATCGCCCTACCCTGTCCCACCTACGGTGAAGACCATAAACACCCTCGATGGAGAGATGCAACAGATCTTACAGAGACCGGGGTTAAGCGACAGTGAGAAAGTACAACGGTACAATGAGACGCTTCAACGGTACATGACGTTCATGGACCAATACAAAACCTTCTCTACCCCACCACCACCACCACCACCACGTGACACACCGCCGACCTCAGCACCGCTCCAACAGCCGCCATTACCAGGGGTAGCACCCACAGCCCCACAGTGGGTGGAAGACGAAATGCTGAAGAGTGTACCTGCATCGTTCAAGAAACAAGCTGGCCTGGTATTACAACGGATGAAACAGAATCCTAACATGACTTGGAATGATAAAGGCGAACTACTGGTACAGAATCAGGTGGTTCCCGGCACCCACATGACGGATTTAGTGAATGACCTGATGCGTCAACGCAGGTCGCACACGGATCCTCGAGGATGGGAGGCTTGAAAGACATGCATGTACCACAGGAATTGGTGGGGAACCCCCACCGCTGGGCCTTTATGCAGCGTGACTCACCGAGTGGCCCACTACCTTCTTGGGAATCCGAATGGGAACCGGAGTTACCCCCCAAAACACCACCTCCACAACGGGCACCTTCTTTTCAGACCTTTAAAAAACCACCCTCGATCAGGACACCCCACATCTCCAGAGCCGTGACACGTAGCAAGTCAACGCGACGAACACAACGCCGGACACAACCGCCCAAGGCCTGAAACACCTATTAAAACCAACAGCAGCAGCAGGACAGCTCAGTCGCCATGTTTTACCTCACCCTACCCAGTAACAGTTCGCTGGATGTGTTTCCTGACAACACCGTGGCCAAGTACGTGACCCAGTTACCGCAACCGCTGCATTTACCTGGACGATGGGAATGTGGCCTCGTGGATATCCAATACCCTTACTCGTGGTACAACGTGCGAGCCAATGAAGTGTGGTACGAGGTGACCTACGAAGGCAAAAACACCCGACTCACCCTCCCCGAAGGCCAATACGATACCCCCAAGGAGTTCATGGGTTGGCTGACAAGACTGTTGCATTATAAGGCTCTACGGGAGGTCACGAATACATCAAAACCCATCAAATCATTTCCCTTCAAGAATCACGTGGACTTCGATTACAACGCACACAACGACAAGGCACAGCTTATCGTCTCCGCCAACGCGAGTGTCGTACTGAGTCCTATCCTACAGCAAATGCTGGGTTTCGATCTATAGACGTTCGCTGGCCCCACCGCCCACCAAGGCGAGATCCCGATGGATATGAAGTCGGGTATGTACGGACTCTACGTCTACTCGGACGTGGTGGACAACCACATCGTAGGCGATATCAACACACCTCTGTTACGGGTGGTCCCCATTAAAAATAAGTATGGAGGTCAAGTCACCCACACTTTCACCCACA
>JAVTVY010007048.1:0-39545 GCA_036873755.1 Hanleya hanleyi
CCTAGGAACTCCATGGCATACTTTTTGGAACTGGGCAGACAAAGGATGGCTATGCCATAACAAGAGGGGGATGGCATAAGCCATTCCAACTGGAACTCTAATCCACCCAGATCAGAACACCACACTGGGCATGGTATATCCGATTTGCCTAACCAGCATATGCCATTCCAATCAAGGAACTCATGTTCTTATTTCAAGAAGCACCCTAAGTAGAGAAGAAGCTGAAGGACAAACTCTTTGAAGTCCAAGAGGAAACAACATGAGGGTGTATCTTTAAAAAACAATCTGGGGTAGACTATAAACATCGGACTCCAAAGCAACCAGATGGAGACATTGACTGGCACTTAATTCGTTCATGGGCATGTTCGGAGAGATCATAAGCTCACTAATATTTCCTGTTGAAGTGGCTGATATTCGTTGTAGTGTAAAAGCACAGATTTGACAGACGAACCATGACTTAATTGAGATGATGAAATTTACCTTGAATTTACCTTGAATCTTCTGGGGTAGGAAGCCTAAACAAGGCTTTTAAAGACCCCTAACTGTGCGGAGGTGGTGGTCTATATACGATTTAAAAGTGTTTATAGTCGTGGCTCTAATAGCTCACTCTGGTCAACTGTTCCATATGTCCACAACACACTGGCTGAAGAAATATTTTCTGGTGTCCAACCGAGATCTGCACTTAAACAATTTCAAACTGTGACCTCGAGTTGCAGATGTAGATAATTTGAAAAATGTTGCAATGTCCACACGAGTAAATCCCTTAAACATCTTGAATACTTCCAAAAGGTCAGCTCGAATTCGACGTGTTTCCAGCGATGTCAGATGCAGAGCAAGTAGACGATCTTCGTAACTCAATAGCCGTAGTCCCGGAACCATTCTTGTAAACCGATGTTGCACTTTCTCAAGCAGGACAATATCACCGTTTAGGTGTGGAGACCAAGCAGGAGAAGCATAATCTAAATGTGGGCGTACTAGGGACTTGTATAGGGGTAACAAAATTTCCTTGGACTTGCATGGCATAATTTTGGAACTGGGCAGACAAAGGATGGCTATGCCATAACAAGAGGGGGATGGCATAAGCCATTCCAACTGGAACTCTAATCCATCCAGATCAGAACACCACACTGGGCATGGTGTATCCGATTTGCCTAACCGGCATATGCCATTCCAATCAAGGAACTCATGTTTTCATTTCAAGAAGCACCCTAAGTAGAGAAGAAGCTGAAGGACAAACTCTTTGAAGTCCAAGAGGAAACAACATGAGGGTGTATCTTTAAAAACCAATCTCGGGTAGACTATAAACATCGGACTCCAAAGCAACCAGATGGAGACATTGACTGGCACTTAATTCGTTCATGGGCATGTTCGGAGAGATCATAAGCTCACTAATATTTCCTGTTGAAGTGGCTGATATTCGTTGTAGTGTAAAAGCACAGATTTGATGCTCATTGAAAAGTAAAATTTGCATTCAATACAGATATAGGTTTTTTGCTTTATCGTTTTTTTATTTTTTATTTTATCAGTTTCTGCCTTTTTCTGGGGGGTTTTTGTGTGTTTTTGTTTTGTTTTGTTTTGTTTTGTCTTTTCTTTTTTTTTTTGCTGAAAATATTGGGGGGGCCATGGCCCCCCCGGGCCCCCCTGTTCCGCCGTGCCTGCGCACGACATATTTGGACCATGTATGGACCATCTATACTACAAAACTCCCACCACAGACATCCCAGCCGAGTGCTCACGATGACATCACCTATTCATTCGTTCTTAACAGCGTAAATTCGAGCGATAGCATCCCCACACCCTATACTTTGCTTCACAAGAAAATTACTAACACCTGCCCTGTAACTCCCACAACAGACTGGGCTTTAATACTATTTCCCCGACTGCGCAAGCACAGAATTACGCCACAGCTCAATGTCTCCACTCTCAGTGGGACTCTACACTATGAGCGCTTCAATATGACAGCGCGCTCTACACATTTGTACAATGTATGGACCATCAATACTCCAAAACTCCCACGGGAATCCCTGCCGAGTGCGCATGCGCACGATGGCGTCACCGGCTAAATTCAGTCAACGACTCTGAGACCTATCCAGTCGTAATCTACAGTGTAAACGCGATCAATAGCATCCCTACACTATACTTTGCTCCCCAAGTATATTAGACATATTTACCCCATAACTCTCACAACTGACTGCACTTCCATACTATTTCCCGACTGCGCATGCGCTATATTACGTCACAATTCAACGTTACCAACCTCGCCACCAGGGGTCGCTCTCCGCTGGAAAATTGGCCGCTCCTACGAACCCCTGGGACGACGGTCGCTGAAAATTGGTCCCATAATACACTGAAAAATTCTTTCACGTGGCCCCTTCCGGTTCCATTGGAACATATCCTATTCTTTATAGAACGTCAGTCATGAGTTATTTTCCAATCTCGAAACCAGACCTATCCGGTCCTGTCCTCCCTACTAGGCTCTGGGACGGTGCTCAGCAGTACGATCGGTCATTGGCTAGCACACAAAACCCTAGAATTCAGAACATAACGAGAGCGTATCTGTGGGGATCAAGCCAACGTCCCGACGTCATGGATGTTACGAGCGCGTCTGCAAGATGACGTAGCCTACCAGAACTCTTTATGCATTCTTGCGAAACATTTTTTATTCTGACGTCATGACGTTATAACACTGGCCATGAAAATGACTCATGACTGACGTTTTACAAAGAATAGGATATGTTCCAATGGAACCGGAAGGGGCCACGTGAAAGAATTTTTCAATGTATTATGGGACCAATTTTCAGTGAGCGTCGTCCCAGGGGTTCATCGAAGCGGCCAATTGTCCAGCGAAGAGCGACCCCTGGTGGCGAGGTTGAGTTATTTTCATGGCCAGTGTCATAACGTCATGACGTCAGAATAAAAAAATGTTTCGCAAGAATGCATAAAGAATTCTAGTAGGCTACGTCATCTTTCAGACGCGCTCGTAACATCCATGACGTCGGGACGTCGGCTTGATCCCCACAGATACGCTCTCGTTATGTTCTAAATTCTAGGGTTTTGTGTTCTATCCAATGACCGATCGTACTGCCGAGCGCCCTCCCAGAGCATAGTAGGGAGGGCAGGACCGGATAGCTCTGGTTTCGAGATTGTCAACGTTACCACTCCCAGTTTGACTCTATGGGTGCACTCCACACTTGCCACGGTTTTGTACAAAGTGGCCATTTCATAATTTCATAATAAGGAAGGTCGCCTGTTTTTGACAGCATGGTAATTCTTCTTCCCTCTCTACTAACTGATATCTATAGTATCACCCTGCTGGACGTAACCATTTCTTCAAACGAGGATATGACAATTGCTTGCTTATTGCACCTACGCGCCACTACAGAGTTAATCGTTTCCGGAACTGAATATCTGGCAGGCCAAAATCCTCACTTTTTCGGAGAAAGAAAATGATGATTCCTTTATGGCGATAAAATTTTACAAAAAACGAGTAGGTCGACCCCCTGTTTTTTCCCCGTTTTGAAATGCCCGTTGAACGGAGAAACTTCCACATGTCTAACAAGAAAATCATTTCGTGTGTTTTTTCTGGATGGTGGGTCGAATTTGACACATTTTCGTACATTGTATGGAGTTTTTCAGAAAAGTTGAAGAAGGTTTAAGGAGGATTGCGCGTCTTTCTTTTTCAATTTGAACAGCTCACTTGTCTCCTGGAATAATGGCATGAGTGTGTCCATTCGGAAAATATATACTTTTACAGGGGTTTTGTTAAATTTTTTACATATATTTAAGGCCGAAGACCCGAATCCATGTCTATTTTTAACCGCACATGATTTAGGTGTGGAATGCACCCTTAATGTAGGCTCCATTGTACGTTATAATACACGAGTAGGCCAAATAGTGTATGTTCTCCTACACTACACTCGTTAAAAGCGCTTATTCGGACCTTGTAATGACTTAATATGGAACGGGATCGTAAAGTTGATTTATCTTAGTCAGAAATGTTTCGATTTTATGCATACTACATGGTATGACAGCATTGGCCTTGCATATATGCTATTTGGACCTATACAGAATTACTTCCCCTTGGTTAGGCATATATGTTACGATTAGTGACCTGTATGTCCCATTATTGTCAATGTGAATGTCAAAGTGATTAATTTTCAATACGGATCACACCATCAACCAGATCTATAGTGAATGAGAGAGTATTATTCTGGTTTTGTCCCTTTTATCTCGAAGTATGTACTCCCACCCCCCAATCTTTTGGAAAAGTCGAAATGAAAAATTATTGACAATTTGGCTCGAATTTCAGCTATTTTTGCGTTTATTTTGCTTCTCATGCCACATTTGGAAGCTGGTCAACGCTCACAATCTTTGTACATGGGTTTCATTGTCACGGTCAAAGCATAATGCTATGATATTCTTATTGAGCTCGTAAACTCGTGATTTTTTAGCAAAAGTCGTAAAAACAGAGACGGGGTAGGGGGAAAGTGATTGACGGGATATCCAATAAAGCTGAATACTACAAGCAAGTTTCGCATACAAAAAAACTCGCAAACACTTCCAGATTGGTATAGCATTGAGAACAGAAATTCTGAGTAAACACCCTAGCCTTTAAGGGTGCACTCCACACTTGCCACGGTTTCGTACAAAGTGGCCACTCCCTAATTTCATAATATAGGAAGGTCGCCTGTTTTTAACAGCATGGTAATTCTTCTTCCCTCTCTACTAACTGATATCTATAGTATCACCCTGCTGGACGTAACCATTTCTTCAAACGAGGATGTAACAATTGCTTGCTTATTGCACCTACGCGCCACTACAGAGTTAATCGTTTCCGGAACTGAATATCTGGCAAGCCAAAATCCTCACTTTTTCGCAGAACGAAAATGACGATTCCTTTATGGCGATAAAATTTTACAAAAAACGAGTAGGTCGACCCCCTGTTCGCCCATTGAACGGAGAAACTTCCACATGTCTAACCAACCTGTAACCATCTCGGTCATCTATACGCGGTAAGACTGACCCTGGGATCGTGTGTATCCATGTTCAGCCTACTTTCGGCAATTGCAAGAGGGAATTTCCAGAAATCATTACCACGTGTCTACCGACGTAACCCCAACGTAACTCGCCATTTTCGAGTCATGTGATGAACTACTTGTTCAAAATTTCAGATCCACCACACCTCTTGGATGATACGAAAGTTATACATATCTATATATTTTGTAAGCTCAGGCAATATCTGTTTCAGAAGTAGTATGAAAACCTGTAATATATCAGATTTCTCGAGTCTGTTCTCCACCGGATGAAGGTCGAACAGAATCCGGTAAAGTACCGGATATCGCTCCGCAATAATGGAGACACACGATTCGCAAGCCATCTTATGGATGGCGAAGTGTACGCAAATGATGTCTAACAAGAAAATCATTTCGTTTGTTTCTCTGGATGGTGGGTCGAATATGACACATTTTCGTACATTTTATGGAGTTTTTCCAGAAAAGTTGAAGGTTTAAGGAAGATTGCACGTCTTTCTTTTTCAATTTGAATAGCTCACTTGTCTCCTGGAATAATGACATGAGTGTGCCCATTCGGAAAATATATACTTTTAAAGGGGTTGTATACCCCAAAACTTCCACCACATCCATTCATGCCGAATGCGTATGTACACGATGACGTCACCGACTAGATTCAACCAACGATCCTGAGAGCTATCCAGTCGTACTCTTCAGCGTGAACGCGATCGATCCCAATCGCCTTGAAGGTCAAATGTCATGCGCGCGCCCAGTTGCTCTTTCCCAACTACTGTGTACAAGGCATTGACGAGCGGCGATTGGCAAAAAACGCCTTATTTTAGGAGTAAAATGCACCCCCCTGTACACAGAGGCAAACTATATACCATTTGAAAGCTTGGACTGGAGGTAGGAGGTAGCTTGGAGGTAGGATGTGGTGGTGAAAAGTATTGCCGTATGCTGAAAAAATTAGGAAATACAAGAATAATTGGATTGCATCTTTCTACTTTTAAAATGGGACTATACGTATTAAAATGACTATATCTTCACTCTTACCAGGCATATGGTAAAATGGTTGGTGTCAATTGATTGCGCAGAGGTTCTTCAATCGTCTAATATACAGATATACCAGGCTTGGGGGTGTATTTGCGATATATCCCGGTCAAGACCATGGCAAATTTCCCTCGCTGACGCTCGGGAAATTTTCTATGGTCTTGACCGGGATATATCGCAAATACACCCCCGAAGCCTGGTATATCTGTATATTAGACGATTGAAGAACCTCTGCGCAATCAATTGACACCAACCATTTTACCATATGCCTGGTAAGAGTGAAGATATAGTCATTTTAATACGTATAGTCCCATTTTAAAAGTAGAAAGATGCAAGAGACCGGGATATATCGCAAATACACCCCCGAAGCCTGGTATATCTGTATAATTACACCGCATATGCTAAAGAGAAGCATAGATGAAGACCGAAAGATAATACAAAGTAATATAAAATAGAAACGAACTTTATTTGCCACAGCAAACGCTCCAAATCTGTCGTCTGTGGACGCTGCCATGTTTGTTTACAAACAAGACGGCGAAGATCGCCACCAGGGGAGATAATTCGGCGGCGGGATAATTCGGCAAATACTTTTAGGCAAATACCCCGCTGCCAAGGCAACGGAAGGCAAATTTCCCGCTGCCCCTGACAGTCGCGTGAGAATGACTTGTGGATGAGAATTTGCCGTAAATGCCCCGGCTAAGAACCAATCAAAACTCGTCTATCTTATATAAGGTGTAATTATATCAAAAAGTATTATGACATCATTGATCTGTGACGTCACAGAGGGGCCATCTCCAAAATACAATTAAATTGCGTCAAACGCACTGAAAACTATGTCAAAGGTTTATTTCTGGGTGAAATAATTCGTTGTTAAATAGCCAAAAATGCTTCTTACGTCGAATTAAGTCATCGGTCAAATACTTCGGCAAAGATTTGGTGGGATTACCTTTTAAATCCTCAATATAACGAGCGTCATTCACCATAGGATATTAGGTAAAAACACTGACTACTGCATTAGAGGACGGGTTTCTCGGATGTCACCCACCAAAAATAATCTAGTTCCGTGATTTAGACGTTCAGAGTCACTTGACGTCGTAGCTGTATATTGTTTTGTCAAACGTGCAAATTAGTTTAAAATTGGAATGGGGGATCGTTTCAAAATATCCACAAAACATACGGGAAGACGCAGAGTGGCACAGAGGTACAAAATTGGTGAAAGAGTGCTGTGAGCATCAGTTTTTACATCAGTTATTTATCTAATTTTCTGACAGCATTAAATAGATCACTGCAATACAAAAACATGTCTATAAACATACCCACTCTCCTGGTATGTCCCGATCCCACAACAGCCTGAGTATAGGAGTTGTATTATAATATCACTATAAGTACTCATGTACCTCACAGGAATTGTTTCAGATATTTTTGGAAGCATAAATTATGTATATCCCTGGAATATCTTTCATGAGGGGCCAACCCTATAATTCATAAGTATAATAGGACAGCCCCGAGATAGAACCCTTCAATAGAGTAATAATACTTATTTATTTCAGACACATGATCTATAAAATGAACAAATTAATAATAAGATTGCAGCCAAAAGACAAATTAATAGCGCGTTACATAGATTTGGCGAGACCAATGACAAACTAAACGCGAAGTCTGAGACAAATCGGAAAGCCGCAAAGTTTTAAGTAAGAAGTTCTCTTTCGACCTAAGTCTGTTCCGTAGAGAATTAATCTGGCGTCGAATAACCTCATTAAAGCTGGGTACAGAGTTTATCCCAAATATGTAAGTAGCACTACAATTGCGCGGGGAGTGCATTATAACCAGCGAAATACAGTTTTTTTCCAGTTACATGACGAGTACGAAGATCACAGATGGCTGCAATAGATACTGGTACAGTACGACGAGAAAAGTTGCTTCTTCTCATTTTGAGACACATACAGAACTTTCGAGCCAAAATGTTGGCACGAATGCATAATGTTCTAGTTTGTACAGACATATCATAACTGTCAGTGAGATCGTTGAAGATAAAATGATCAAGATATTTGACGTTGTCAACGTAATTCAGCTGTGAGCCAGACAGTTTAACAGAGTGTGCTCTCAGGTCATTGAACTTTATTGGACGAAAACACATGCATAAGCATTTGAAGGCAACATTATTGTCAGTCGCAAAAATATCATATATCAAGTGGATTCTAAAGGCCCTTAGCAGAGGGACTAATAAGGTATAAGTCCTCAGCGTGGCTGAAGAAAACTCCTAAATTGGACCGAGATATTTTTATGTCGAGATCATGTATGTAGACATTAAAGAAAAAAAGGAGACAGAATTCTTCCTTGGCGAAATCCATTTTCTACAGAGAACCCTCCGAGGAGGCATACCCACATCCTGGTGGTCATGATAGGCGCAAAAGGACGCCATTGCCCACTTGACGCCAGGTTAGGTTAGGCACTGGGTAATACTTTAACATTGCTTTACTGAAAAATCCGGAAAATAATTAGCATTATGGCTTTCAAAATACAAAATATCCAAACAATTTTGAAGATGTTATTGTCTCGGAGTTAAAGAGGCATTTGCAAACACAAATCATCGCATGTACATGTCCGTGCATAAAATAATACAGCATTCCAATGTTAAGAAATGGTTCGCTGCCTAACCTCGGCGTGACGCCAATGGATCATAAAGTCGTGTCTCGACTTTTGTCGTTAGAGACTTCCATCTCGGGATTGTCCTATTTATGATATATAATCTCCAATATTATTATCTCTCTTATTCTGTTTCGTACATGATGTCAGGGCAGAATTATCGTTCCTAGAGATATTTCTGCAGTAGGTATTGAAACATACCAATCTCACTCTGCTTTGACATATTTCATGTGTACGCTGTTTACCAGTGCTATTTCTTCTAATGTCTTCTGTGGTTTTCAAGGTACATAAGGCCCAAGTCATTTGAGAAAATTCGAGTGGAGGCGCTTGATAATATAGCCCTTTTTACAAGTTCATTAAAGACATTGAACGAAACAGCATACATATGAAATGGGTCAAAGCAGATAAATCTCGAATTGAGATTGATATA
This sequence comes from Hanleya hanleyi, assembly GCA_036873755.1. Lineage (NCBI taxonomy): Eukaryota > Metazoa > Mollusca > Polyplacophora > Lepidopleurida > Hanleyidae > Hanleya > Hanleya hanleyi. The sequence goes on from JAVTVY010007048.1 coordinate 9,136, forward strand.
TGTCAATACCTACAGAACTCCAGAAGGGAGAACTCTGTCCTGATACCTTTGGTGAAAAATAGTAATAATTCTGTACAGAACTTGGACCTTATGGATCTTGAAAAAACGACAATAGGAAACAGTGCTATTAAACAGCGCTACAGGAGAAACATCACTAGAAGCGATAATTCAGCCCTGACACCATCAACAAACCGTAATAATACTGTATAGCAGCACATATGTGCGGACAAGCGAGATCATAATAATGGAGATTATATATCATTAATATTAATTGTATTGATGAAGCTCGACCCTTGTTGAGAGTTATGCTTGTGATATACAGAAGATATACTCCCCAAAATATCCGAAACAACTGCTTTGAGGTACATGAATACATATAGTGATGTCCTATAGTCGGGCTGTTGTAGGATCATAACATATCTGGAGAGTGGGTATGTTTGTGGGCATTTTCCTGTGTGATATTAAACCCCACAAGTAGGTTTCCAAGAACATACTGTTGATGTGACAATTTTAATGTTAATTCGAGATGACCCCTTAAATAGTTTTGAAATTTTCAAGAGATGGGAAATCAGTGACCTGTAAAGAGTGATTTATAGAACACTGTATCCACAAATCTTATTAAAAGTGAAAGATTACCAAGAACATACTGTGCGAAAACATGTAAATTGCAATAGTAATTATGAGATGACCCCCCTCCACAACGATAATGCATTTTACTCCTAAATTAAGGCGTTTTTTTTGCAAAACGCCGCTCGTCTAATATAGTGATGTTATAATAAAACTCCTGTACTCAGGCTGTTGTGGGGTCGGGAAATACCAGGAGAGTGGGTATGTTTATAGACAAGTTGCTCACAGCACTCTTCGCCAATTTTGTAATTTTTTTGCCACTCTGCGTCTTCCCGTATGTTTTGTGGATATTTTGAAACGATCCCCTATTACAATTCTAAACTAATTTGTACGTTTGACAAAACAATATACAGCTACGACGTCAAATGACTCTGAATGTCTAAATCACGGTACTAATTTATTTTTGGTGGCTGACATCCGAGAAATCCGTCCTCTAATGCAGTAGTTAGTGTTGTTTTACCTAATATACCATGGTGAATGACGCTCATTAAATTGAGGATTTAAAAGGTAATCCCACCAAATCTTTGCCGAAGTATTTGACTGATGACTAAATTCGAAATTAGAACCATTTTGGCCATTTAACAATGAAGTATTTCACCCACAAAAAAACTTGTAACATGGTTTTTAGTGCGTTTGACGCAATTTAATTGTATTTTGGAGATGGCCCCTCTGTGACGTCACAGGTCAATGCCGTCAAAATGCTTTTTGATATTAGACGATTGAAGAACCTTTGCGTAATCAATTGACACCAACCATTTTCTCCTATTCCTGGTACGAGTGAAGATATAGTCATTTTAATACGTATACCCCCATTTTAAAAGTAGATAGATGCAATCCAATGGCTCTTGTATTTCCTAATTTTTCTAGCATACGGCAATAGTTTTCACCATCGCATCCTACCTCATCTGAAAGAAGAGAGTCTAAGCTTTCGAATGATATATAGTTTGCCTCTGTGTACGGGGGGTGCATTTTATTCCCCAAAACAGGGTCCCGGCCGCACGTCTAATTGTCACATCAGTAATCGATATATGCCAGCGTAGAGTAGTTTCAGCGACCTCGAATGTTGCTAAATCTTTATGCTGATTAATTTAGCATCCAAGATACTTTGAACCGGGATGACCTAATTCTAACCGTGAACTCACCGTTATAAGCAGGATGTTAACAAGATACATAGAATTGGCTTTAACGATTTCCTGAGGTTCTCCAACTTTCTTGGCCAGGAAGTCAGTGATGTGCACCAGTTCCTTCAACCATTCCCTCTGTTGGCTTTCTCCGAATGACTGGAGTGCCGAACCCACAGCCCTCCTTCTTTTCTGAAATTCGGGATTGTATTGGGCGAAAGAGATGTCCTTCCCTTCTCTGATGTATGTGCTGTTGAAATTGGTTACTCTTCCGGAAATATTTTCTGCTGTATCTTCTTGTTCGTACAGCTCACGGTACGCTTCCAGGCTTTGTATAACTACAACGTTTTGACTACCCAGTTTTATACTAAAGACGTCCCCGAAATCCTTACCCAAGGTAGTAAGGCTTCTATGCACCCGGTCTGGTTCAATGTCAAGCAAATTCCCGATGAAAAGTTTTCCAGGCGGACCGGGAGGCAAAACCATCTTCCCACTTCCTCTGCTAACTTCAGCCATGTCTATTCTCAGACTACTGACTTTATATTTTTTCCCCGTCAAACTCGTCCGAGTCAGATACCGGTAAAGAGCTCGTTACAACTTATTTATAAACAGATTTCCATTTCTGTTGACGACTGCGGCAATCATGTACCCCTGCAAAAGAAATAATAAGATATATATGTCATAGACCCACCATACGGTATCAGTAGTAGAAAAACATAAATCCCCGATCCTACGCATGCGCAGTGGCCGGCCATGACGTTACTTTCGTTGCGAACAGGAAGACCACCAAGGGTCAAGGGCCAATGGCCAAAGCATGTGCGTGTGATTGGGCGGTCGTCAATGCGCTACGACGGTACAATAGGGCGATAAGCCCTGAAGTTAGGACGTGAAGGCGTTAACGTGAAACTTTAAGACGTTTAGGCCGAGCTCACTCACTCACTCACTCACTCACTCGTAACTCACTCACTATCTCGTAACTAACACACTAACTCGTAATTCACTCAGTCACTCGCTCACTCACTCATTCAAGCACACACACGCTCGCATGCGCCCATCATCCGTAATCTGACTCAAGACGATGATATCCAGCACGGCCCTTTAGGAACAAGGATGGCTTACAACCCGCTGCAAACTTCACCTCAGTTGCCCTTTCTCTACTATTATCAGACTGCTCATCCGCAGAATATGGGTACTTCCAATAAAACAACCCCAGTCTGACCCCACGACAGTTAAAGACTATATCCCACACGGTCCATATGTACCACTCATGGTCCACCTAGATCCCAAAACGTTCACCCAAACACCCATTTTTACCACTTCACGATTGCGCAAATTGACGGCACTTCGACCACAAACCGCCCCAGCCTGACTCTACCCCACGACAGCTTCAACATAACAAACAACACGACTCATTTGAACCACGTCCACCCAAACTCCTTTTTTCTACTACTACCCGACTGCGCATGCGCAGATGAACGGCAGCTCAATTAGAAACCAAGCCAGTCAGACTCTACCCCACGAGCGCATTTTGACCCACCTCTGCCCCAAAACGTCCACCCAAAGGTCCTTTTCTAATAATGCCCCGCTACGCATGCGCCGATTGACAGCACTTCCAATAAAAGCCACGCCAGTTTGACACTACACCTCGAGCCCTTCAATATGACACCCAAGACGGCCCGTTTGAACCATGAATCGTCCATCTAGATCCCGAAACGTCCACCCAAACGCCGTTTTTCTACCACTACCCGACTGCGCATGCAAATATTGACGACGTTTCCAGTCTGATTCTTATGGTGGCTGATTTGTGCCATTTCTTAATTTCTTGTTTTCGCGGGAGAAAACAAGAAAACAGGAGATCCCCAAAACTCGCTAAAGTCTCTAAAACTTACTTCGTGTTTTCTTGTTTTCTCCTGCGAAAACAAGAAATTGAGAAAATATGAAGGAGATGCAAGAAGATAAGAAATTAAGAAAACTCGATATTACGAAAACAAGAAAACAAGTAATTTACAGAAACTGGCTGATTTGTGTCATTTATTTATCTCTCGTTTTCGCCTAGTCAGGGCTGTTAGGGATTTTTGGTTCACATTCTTCCAAAAGCACCAAATTTGGTCCATATGTCGCCCATACCATACTATTTCGATTTTTGACGGGCGCCAAGACGGGCGCCCCCTAGGGCCGCCATATTCGGCGAAATTCAATTTGGTCGCCACCCGGGTTAGAGATCGATCGTAGTTAAATAACTAAATGGGCTAGAAATGTGAATAATAGCACTTTTTAGTGGTTTTGGGGGTCGGAGAATGCGATTGTGATCTTATTTCAACGATTTGAGGTCAAGGTAAGCCTTTAAGGTCACCCTAAAGGGCATTTTGGGGACAAATTCGCCATTAAAAGTGGTTTTGGGGCAAGATATATAAACTGCCTCATTCTATTGGTTTCCAGGGTTGAGTAACCCAAATCTGGCCTTATTTTGGCGATTCGGGGCAATATTTCATTTGAGAGTCGCGATAGAGGTCATCCGAACCAGAGGTCAATTGTAGGTATAACACCAAAAGAACCACAAATAATACCATAGAGGTTTGTGGCATTCTCCGATTCTGATCTTATTTTGAAGATTTGAGGTCAACCCATTTTGGGGTCAAAGATCAACAGTTACCACTAAGAACAATCGAACGAAGATTATTCAGGAACAAATTATATTAAAATACTTCGGAGATGACATCTGCTGACAAAATGCTATAACTATGCCGCTACGCCGCTATGTGTATTTAAATGTTCGAAATACAATTCAAAGACCGCTTTAGCAACAATATACCAATGATTATTAGTACCTATACCTTCTGGCTTGCGCTATCAAGAAACTGTGAAGTCGAGTCGCACCCAGTAAGGCTGTGGAAGAGGGGTAATGCCAAGGATTTGACGGACCGAGATCGGAAAAAATGGTATGGACTGAATGTCACAATATTTCGAAGTACACCAAGAGTTCCGATAGACCGAGGGTCTCCAAAGACCGGACATCGCTGTCCATCGTGCGAACATAGGCTGTTGTATGACCCTCCTCCGTGGCATGTGCTAGATGCAGGAGGACCCTGGTGTCCGCCTCGGAATGGTTGCACGGTTGAAGTATTGTGAGGTCACAACGCCTGTTGAAGAACACGGACTCAAAACGGGTACACAGAAGGAGCTTTCCGCTCATGTCAGTCTTGGAGATCTGTGTGCTGATGAATGAGAACGGCTCCTTTTTGTTAACATTGTTTAAGAAGCCGCTGATCCATTCATACTTCGGGGTTCAGAAAAAGTATTGTGGCATTCCAGTCCAAACCATCTGTTCCGATCTTGGTCCGTCAAAATCCGTGGCACTACCTCTCTTTCACAGCTTAACGGGGTGCAAGACGACTTCACAGTTTCTTGGATGTGGCAAAAAGACCGCCTGGGCAGCCTGTACAAGCATATCGGACCCCACCGACACACTAGTGGCTCTCACCCATGATCCTGACACTCTCGAGCCCGTGCATATGGAACTTATAGAACGATTCATCGTACTAATGTACAGCAAGGGATGTGGTGCAGCCGGTGTCAATGAGGTCAAGCATCACCTCTTCACTACTGCAACCAGATCGCTGGAAAACATCCCACCTCCCAAGCCGCGCTTTTGCAGCATGTGAAGCGAGTGCTGCTGCACGCGAGTTTCTACTGGAGTCGCTTCACTCCAGCAGGAAATCCCTGATTTCAGTGATTGGAGCTGGCACAAAGATTGCACCAGTACATGGCAACCGCTATGGACCACTCTCAGCGACACTTCTATGGCATATGCCATTCTCATGCACTGCGGCTGACTCAAGGCATGCACGGGAAGGTGCAAATGCAACTGTGCCGATGTCCGATACACGATCCTCTGCAAATGCGAAGGCGGGTGCGTTAATAACGAGGGCGGTGATGACAAGTATTATTTATTGCTGGCATCATAGAGCGCAAGCCAGAAGGCATAGGTAGTAAAAGTAATCATTGGTATACTGTTGCTTAAGCGGTCTTTGTTTTGTATTTTGAACATTTAAATGCACGAAGCGGCATAGTTATAGCATTTTGCCAGCAGATGTCATCTCCGAAGTATTGTAGTAACATTTGTTCCTGTAGCCGATTGGCTGACGAAGTCATGTGGTATTGATTTATGAAAATTCTCTTTAGCCGTTGCCGAAAGTAGGCTGAACATGGATACACACGATCCCAGGGTCAGTCTTACCGCGTATAGATGACCGAAATGGTTACAGGTTGCCATTTTCGAGTATCGTTTTCCAGGGAGATAACTCTTGCATCCCTTTTTTCCGCCAGGGGGGGCGCCACCAGCTCAATTGACCTGTGAACATGATAGGACATGTACTGACCTGTCTGTGAGGTTTTCCCCACAATATCGTACACGGAGGTGACCGAAGATGTCACGGAGGTCAGATTATTCTTCCGCGGTGATGCGGTCTGGTGGTGATGCGGTCGCGGAAAAAAAGTAGTCCCCAGACTTGAAATACGCTGCATGGTCCGATTGGGTCGAGTGAGGTATCAAAGTGAAGCATTTGTGAAGGGACATCCAGTCAATGGGGTGGGTGCATGTAAAATTAGGATTTTTTCCCCGAAACTATAAAAAGCGGAACACGGACTTTACCCCTAAAATAGGGGAAAACACCTATCAACCCTAGTCAAAAGGGCTAATATCGGTCCCCGGGCTTATTGGGACCTGCCTATCAAGTCAATGGGGTGGGTGCATGTAAAATTAGGATTTTTTCCCGAAACTATAAAAAGCGGAATACGGACTTTACCCCTAAAATAGGGGAAAACCCCTATCAATCCTAGCCAAAAGGGCTAACATCGGTCCCCGGACTTATCGGAGCCTGCCTATCAAGTCACATTCGGAACTCCCGAGCGGAAATCTACGAAGGGGACTGATTCTACGCTCGGGGGACGACAAGTCTCTGATTTACGTCAGATATTCTAAAAACTGTTTATTCTTTTCATTCGAAGCACGTTTCAATAGAAAACCATCAGTTTAAATGGTACACACGCCACGTATTGGCAAGATATAATTCCCGTGACGTCACTGACAGTTCCCTGACACTGAAACACACGTGACCACGCTCTAGTCCAATATGGCGTCAATGGCCTTCGAGGGACATCTCAAACCGGAGATCCCCGAGAAGTTGCGAATGATCAAGTCAGTGGGGTGGGTGCATGTAAAATTAGGATTTTCCCCCGAAACTATAAAAAAGCGGAACACGGACTTTACGCCTACAATAGGGGTCTGTATTATACAATATAAGGGAAAATGCCTGTATGGGGATGGTCAATTTTTTTCGTGGGCTTTACTATGGCTTGTGGGGTCTCGTTTTTCTCGTTTCGCCAAGAAAATGACAATGGGAAGGGTCCCGGAGCGAATCGGTGAAATTTTTGGGAAAAGTCACCGAGGTCTGTATATAGGCCCATAGGCTGGCCATGTGGGGTAAAGGTCCAACCTGGGAAATTCACACACGTTCATTGTGATATGGGTTGCTTGGATTTGTTTTTCACGTCTCGTCATTTAGAACACGATGGGAAGGGTCCCGGAGCGAAACGGTGAAATTTTTGGAAAAAGTCACCGAGGCCTGGGTAGGCCCATAGGCCTATACTTCATGGCTATGGGTGTATAGGTCTATACGGGGTGGACGTTTTGGGATCTAGGTGGGCCACTAATGGTCCGATGGGGTCGAATGAGGTATCAATGTGAAGCCTATGTGAGGGGGCAACCGATGGGATGGATGTGGGGTAGGAATATCGTCATTCTGCGCATGCGCAATAGACAAAGTGTATGGAAATAGACGTTTTGGGATCTAGGGGAGCCACTAGTGGGCCGATTGGATCGAGTGAGGTATCAATGTGAAGCCTATGTGAGGGGGCATCTGATGGGGTGAGTGCGGGGTTAAAATATCGTCACTCTGCGCATGCGCAGTAGACAAAGGGTATGGAAATAGACGTTTTGGGGTCTAGGTGGGCCACTAGTGGGCCGATGGGATCGAGTGAGGTATCCGTGTGAAACCTATGTGAGGGGGCTAGACTAGGGTGTCGTTTCCATTCTGCTGCGCAGGTCACGTGGGTTGTGACGTCACTTCCGGGTTTCACCTCCAAACCCAGAAGAGTTCCAATTTTCTCTTAGACGTCCGGATGTTCAACCTCCGGGGTTTTTTCCAGCCCGGCCCGGCCCGGCCCGGCCCGCCCCGGCCGCAGCGCGCCCCGGCCGCAGCGCGACCCGGCCGCAGCGCGGCCCGGCCGCAGCGCGCGGGTTACTCCGGCCGCAGCGCGCGCGCGCGTCATCACCGGCAGTGCGCGGATGAATGTCGGGTCAAAAGGTCAAAGGTCACATCCAGGTCAAAAGGTCCAAGGTCTCCCTTTCGGCAAGGTTCGGCAACAATGTTGCGGCATCGATATACAGAGCTTGAACCCCAAAAAGGGGATTGTAAATTAACCTGGGAAGGATGGGCAGTTCCATTTGGACCAATCAGCGGTCGAGAAAAAGAGCCAATGAGCGATCGATAAAAGAACCAATGGACGGGTACCAGAATTTCGCTCACGTCTGCGCCTACATCCGGCTGTAATTCCATCTCGTAAAACGTCCCTAGCAACGGTTCCCCTTGAAGATCTTCCAGTTCATAGACTCGCTGCTGTTGGGGTAGGCGCCGTTTAATCAGGAAGTGCTCATCGCTCCAGTTGAGCAAGTATCTTTTCTCAAATTGACCTTTGACTTTACTGATCCGTACAGGGTCCCCGACCTTGGACACCGCCTTCGTCGTTCGCTGCGATTGCCTGGGGTACAAGACACGCCGGACTTGGGCTTCATTGCGTTGGGTCACGGTAACGGGGGCTCTCTCTATACTCCGATGATAGGCTCGATTGTAACCACTCACAAGTTTCGGGAGAACATCGATGTACCGCCTTGTATTCTTATAGGTGAAATATTTATACATGCGGCCTTTGAATTTCCTGTTGAACCTCACAAGTTTCGGGAGAACATCGATGTACCGCCTTGTATTCTTATAGGTGAAATATTTATACATGCGGCCTTTGAATTTCCTGTTGAACCTTTCCACCACCGAAGCCTTGGTCTCGTTGTACGTATGGAAGAAAAACACCTTCTGGGCTTTCAGAAACTGTTGGAACGGTCTGTTGAGGAATTCCGTGCCTTCGTCGGTTTGCAAATACAAAGGTTTGCGCCCGGTCTTGAAGATGTCTTTGAACGCCGCTATGAGATTCGCCCCCGTTTTCGTCCGGATGGGTACCACCCACGCATACTTCGACAGGATATCGATGCACGTCAAGATATACCGATTCCCATCGATGTGTTTGGCAAAGGCGCTCATATCGACCAAATCCGCTTGCCACTGGGCATCTATTCCTCCCACGATTACCCGGTTCGGTAGAAAATGGCGACGGACAGATCGATGTAAGTTATAGGTGTCTTGTTTTCTTAACCAATCTCGGACTTGGGCACGTTGTATCCCCTGGGGTTTGGCCACTCGATAGAGGGCCGACAATGCACTATAGGCCGCCGGACTGTCGGGACTGTAGTATAAGTTATCCAACACCTTCTCCCAGCGCTTCATGGTGACAAATGATGATGGACCCTGGCTCTATCGTTTATTTATAACGGGTATATCTTGGGCGGAGTTTCTTTCTGATTTTCTTCGTTGGCTTCCACAGTGTCCTGGTAAATGACCAGTCCAACTCGTCTGATGACCGCTTGATAAGCACTTGATCCACATGTACCACGGCATCTTCCAATGCAGACCATAGATCAGGGTGAAGGGTAAAATGCACTGTACCCCCATCTAGCCGAGCCAATTGAGCAAAGAAAGGACCGCGTCGGATGTACACATCGTGACACAAGTGGATGAGGTCGCCATCCAGTTCACCAGACAACACCCGTTTGAATTTGGTCCAGCCCTCCCGGGACAGACGAATGTGGGCCGGGCACGGTTGTGTAGGGTCCGCATCACAGATGTCTTCCACCTCCTCCATGATATCGACCTTATCCGCATACACGTGCAGGAAAACCTCGGGGGTCAAGCTGAGATACGCCAGTATTATATGCTCCGTCATGGTCAGTACGTGAATGGTACCAGATTTGACTGTCTCTCGTATTTATAGGGAGAACCCCGTGAGATCAAAGGATCGGGTGGTCATGTCACTGGGCTGACTGAGTCTAGCCGGGTAATCAATGGCATCGTCGTCTGGTTCATGGCTAGACATTTGTTCATTGGGTTCTGCCGCCGCTTCTCTCAGGGCACGAGCCCACTCCAACTCGTCTGATGACCGCTCGTCCGGTGTAAACAGCTGGTCCACGATGGGCACCACTTTCTCGAAGGCTGTCCACAGATCGGGGTCTAGGGTAAAGCCTCGCGTAGGGTCTTGGTAGCGGCCCAGGCGTGGGTAGAAGGGTCCACGGTGTACGTAGATGGCATTGTCTATGTGGATGAGGTGTCCGTCGAGCTCGCCGCTCAACACTCGTTTAAATTTGGGTCAGCCGTCACGGTGTAGCGTAACCGTATTCGATACGGTCTCAGCACGCGACCAGCAAACATCTCCACGGTCTTCCACGAGGGTGACTTTATCTTCATAGACGTGTAACCCCACCCGAGGTGTAAGGGGAAGGATGGCTCGTAGGACTGGTGACATGCTTGATCCAATGACGAACGGTGAATGACACACACTCTGTCTGACCCTCGTATTTATGGTGAGGTCCCACTGTCAATGCCACAGCGCCAGGGTCAATAGGGCACAGACTATTGTGAGGCCAACCAGCCGTCGCTGGTTCCGGCGTGAGCGCTCGTGGTCCATAGCCCGAACATCAAGGATGGCTGTCATAGTCCAGTAGTGGTGAGTGATGGCACACCTCTCCATCGAGTGCACTCTGTCGAGGACCGCTTCTATGAACTCGTTCAGGATCTGGCGTCGCCCCTCGTTGTCGTCGCCATCTGCAAACATGGACCGGACCACTGCTCGGTAACCCGTGAGTGAATTAACCACGGTGGCATGCTGTAAAATGCGAGTCGCATAGGGCTGGATCTCCGTCATGGCACTGCAACCGTAGAAATGAAGGTGTGGGATTCAGAGGGACGTGTTTTATAGACCATGTCACACATGCGCGCCTAGATGTAGCTCTACGGGTGTAGTCCGTGATACGTACTATTCTGATTGGTTATGTGGCTCCTATAGAGATAGTACCTTATCGACAATGGGGACTACTTGTTCCAAGGCCGTCCATAGATCGGGGTCCAGGGTAGAACCACCGTCGTTCAGACAGAGGAGTCGAGCGAAAAAGGGACCGCAGAAAATGTAGACGTCGTCACACAGGTGAATGCTATCACCGTGCAGGTCACCCAACAACACTCGTTTCAAGGTAGTCCATCCTTGCGGTGACAAAGAGACGTGCGCTTTGGGTTCAGGCATACACCAACACCTAAGTCCGCTATCGATGAGGTCCACTCGTTTGGGGTACAACAATAGGGTGCAGCCAGGTGTAAGCCTCCGGGTAGCCACAGTCCCTTCTTTCACCTCGGGGTGTAATAAGTCATCCACCTCGGGGAGTACATCTTTCAGTGCCATCCATAAGGGTGGACAGAGTGTGATATAGGTACCTCCTCTCCAGCAGTGCGTATGTGCACGCCGACTTCCACGTGCATGAAATCCCTTTCGGGCTCTTTTCCCTGTAACAATCGTGTCAATAGAGTCCAGCCTGATAGCGATAACAAAATCTTCACCTTCTGCGGTGCGTCTTGGACCAGCTCCAGGTGATCGTCATTGACGATGAGGTAGACGTCGGACGTCAGTTTGAATAACGCAAGCTCTGTTCCGCTCGCTGCCATGGTGGGGAATGAAAAGCGAACGGTTAGAGAGGTGGCTTTATAGTGTACCTGTTGGGTACGGTTTTATACACCGTGTGAGTCATAGGCACTTGTTATACTCGCTTGCGCCATAAGGTCAATAAGGTTAGAAATGCGCTTTTTTCTACTACGCCCTGTGACGGCCCTTCGTGAATGGGCGTAACCTGTGAACATCATAGGAATGCATGTAATAACCTGTCTGTGGGGTTTTCCACAATGTCGTTCACCTTCGTGTCTTTTCGGGTACGTCCGTGTCTTTTCGGTAAAGTCCGTGTCTTTTCGGTAAAGTCCGTGTCTTTTCGGTAACGTCCGTGTCTTTTCGGTAACGTCCGTCATCCGGGTATATATGAGGGTCTTGAGGGGGGCGACTGTATGTGACGTGTTGTATGTGTTTTTCTCGGCGACGTCCGTGTCTATCATCCGGGCACATCACGTCTGCGCCTGCATTGGGCTATGTATGAGGGTCTTCATGCGCGCGCGCGCTGCGGATTCACCCACGCATTGCCGGATAACCCGCGTACGCTGCGGCATCAGATCACCCCCGCGCGCGCGCGCTGCGGCCGGAGTAACCCGCGCGCTGCGGCCGGGGCGGGCCGGGCCGGGCCGGAAAAAACCCCGGAGGTTGAACATCCGGACGTCTAAGAGAAAATTGGAACTCTTCTGGGTTTGGAGGTGAAACCCGGAAGTGACGTCACACCCACGTGACCTGCGCAGCAGAATGGAAACGACACCCTAGTCTAGCCCCCTCACATAGGCTTCACATGGATACCTCACTCGATCACATCGGCCCACTTGTGGCCCACCAAAACGTCTATTTCCATACCCTTTGTCCACTGCGCATGCGCAGAGTGACGATATTTAACCCCGCACTCACCCCATCAGATGCCCCCTCACATAGGCTTCACATTGATACCTCACTCGATCCAATCGGCCCACTAGTGGCTCCCCTAGATCCCAAAACGTCTATTTCCATACACTTTGTCTATTGCGCATGCGCAGAATGACGATATTCCTACCCCACATCCATCCCATCGGTTGCCCCCTCACATAGGCTTCACATTGATACCTCATTCGACCCCATCGGACCATTAGTGGCCCACCTAGATCCCAAAACGTCCACCCCGTATAGACCTATACACACATAGCCATGCAGTATAGGCCTATGGGCCTACCCAGGCCTCGGTGACTTTTTCCAAAAATTTCACCGTTTCGCTCCGGGACCCTTCCCATCGTGTTCTAAATGACGAGACGTGAAAAACAAATCCAAGCAACCCATATCACAATGAACGTGTGTGAATTGCCCAGGTTGGACCTTTACCCCACATGGCCAGCCTATGGGCCTATATACAGACCTCGGTGACTTTCCCCAAAAATTTCACCGATTCGCTCCGGGACCCTTCCCATTGTCATTTTCTTGGCGAAACGAGAAAAACGAGACCCCACAAGCCATAGTAAAGCCCACGAAAAAAATTGACCATCCCCATACCCCATACAGGCATTTTCCCTTATATTGTATAATACAGACCCCTATTGTAGGCGTAAAGTCCGTGTTCCGCTTTTTTATAGTTTCGGGGGAAAATCCTAATTTTACATGCACCCACCCCACTGACTTGATAGGCAGGCTCCGATAAGTCCGGGGACCGATGTTAGCCCTTTTGGCTAGGGTTGATAGGGGTTTTCCCCTATTTTAGGGGTAAAGTCCGTATTCCGCTTTTTATAGTTTCGGGAAAAAATCCTAATTTTACATGCACCCACCCCATTGACTTGATAGGCAGGTCCCAATAAGCCCGGGGACCGATATTAGCCCTTTTGACTAGGGTTGATAGGTGTTTTCCCCTATTTTAGGGGTAAAGTCCGTGTTTCGCTTTTTATAGTTTCGGGAAAAAAATCCTAATTTTACATGCACCCACCCCATTGACTGGATGCCCCTTCACGAATGCTTCACTTTGATACCTGACTCGACCCAATCGGACCATGCAGCGTATTTCAAGTCTGGGGACTACTTTTTCTCCGCGGAAGCTTTTTCCCGCGACCGCATCACCACCAGACCGCATCACCGCGGAAGAATAATCTGACCTCCGTGACATCTTCGGTCACCTCCGTGTACGATATTGTGGGAAAAACCTCACAGACAGGTCAGTGCATGTCCTATCATGTTCACAGGTCAATTGAGCTGGTGGCGCCCCCCCTGGCGGAAAAAGGGATGCAAGAGTTATCTCCCTGGAAAACGGTACTCGAAAATGGTAGACCCTTTCACCCAGACCGGAAGTGACGTCATACGGGACAGCGCCCCCCTGGCAGAAAAAGGGGAACCAAGAGTTACCTCCCTGGAAAACGATAATGTAATATGGTAGACCCTACTACTCATATCATACCGAACATATAAACTTTCATTTAAAGGAGATGGTACGATAAGGCGGCATTTTGGCCTATACGTGGTGCGGTTGAAATCGAAAAGAAAAAAAAATAGCCTAAAACTAACTGTGTTTTAATTTGACGAGACGAGAAAATATATGTACACAATATGTAAAAGTTCCAGCTCGATTGCGTTATGATTACAGTTATGACATGCAATTGAAATCCGCAGCATGTGCTATTTCGTGAAAAAAGTGTTTAAATCGAGTCATTTAAACACACATTTAGACATGAAGGACCCCTTGGACCAAAAAGATGTTTCAAATGTGGAGATATAATGCAACACCACATCGCCAGGTTAAATGGCGTTTTGGTCCAAGGGGTCCTTCATTTCTAAATGTGTTTGAATGACTCGATTTAGACCCTTTTTCACGAAATAGCACATGCTGCGGATTTCAATCTCATGTCATAACCATAATCATAACGCAATCGAGCTAGAACTTTTACATGTTGTGTACATATATTTTTTTTCTCGTCAAATTAAAACACAGTTAGTTTTATGCCATTTTTGTCGATTTCATCCGCACCACGTACATGCCAAAATGCCGCCTTATCGTACCATATCCAAAGTTTAAGTTATACTAAAGATTTTGAGATATGTGCCGATTTACCTGTTCAGAAACCAGTCCGTGTTTAACTTGCACATCGAGTCATGCAGTATACTACTACCCATACTCCGGACAGTAGTTATATGTCTGAATAAGACCTTATGGGAAATCCTAGGTTAATTTTCAGCCAATCAGAGAGCTTCTGACCTTATGAATATTAATGAGCGTTAAAAATATACGATATGACGTAAGATATTACATAACATAATGTATACGATTATTGCTTTATGAATAGCGATATGCGGGAATATAAAATTATACTTGAAAATTATATAGTTTAATCATATTTTATTGATTCAAGGAATGGGGGGGACAAGTCGTACCGTAAGAAACCGTTTTCTCTGGTAGTTATAGTTAAGTACGGTGGTATTATTTGAATAAATGGACTTTTTCTGGGTTGTAAGATACGGAGGAAAGACACATAGAAGCGTATACGTGTTGGTGAAAACTTGTACTGATGCGAAGTCGTGTATACCAACCCCTATGTCTAAAGCGCTCTAGTTGTCTGAATAGGTCCACACTCGTGTCACTCGTCCAATCACAGATAGCGAGACCGTATACGGAGAGATCGGTATCGCGCGAGGGTTATATTCCCAACACGTGTTTGTAATAGTCTACTACTCTATCTACAGCGCGCTCTAGGTGCCCGTTTAGATCCACGCTCGTGTCACTCGTTCGCGCATGTCAAATTAAGAGGCGGTGGACTTAATCCATTTGTGGAGTCGGGGTTTTCTCTAGGTGTCTGTATAGGCCCATACGTGCTTAACTGTATTACCAGTCGCTTAATTAGACGATCCGCGGGTTGGGTAATTCGGTGAGGAGAAACACATGTGTTTGCGTCATGCCGTGTTACTGCCGTGTATACTCTAGCCCTTTTAGGTCCGTGAAAAGCACATGTGTTTATTTGACTTTAACGGTTTCTAAAACTAACGGAGTCGTCTTATTGAAGTCTCTTTACTGATTATGTTTTAATACTTGATTTGAGTTTTCCTCGAGAACTAAATTTTACAGACAACTGAGAAGATTTTGAGTCGGCTCCCCGAATTGCCGAATATTTGCAAAATAATATGTTCACTTATTCAGCGGGAAAATGAGCTGAAAGTTTGATTTGCGAGGTTTCATTCCCCCACC
The DNA here is from genome assembly GCA_036873755.1 of Hanleya hanleyi. Classification (NCBI taxonomy): domain Eukaryota; kingdom Metazoa; phylum Mollusca; class Polyplacophora; order Lepidopleurida; family Hanleyidae; genus Hanleya; species Hanleya hanleyi. The sequence continues at coordinate 24,934 of JAVTVY010007048.1, forward strand.
CGCTTCCTTGTGCTGTCGGTGCGCGTTTGTTTATTCTGTGATTTATTGAGAATCATTCGAATGAAATAAAATTAATTCGCATGTATAAGTTTATAGGCAATTCTTTTCTAGGGATCCCCGAATGAAATGACACATCGAGGACAGACAAAGTCGACTACGCTTATTTCATGGTATACCATTGCATACAATTCGTATAATCTAGTATCAACCTCCTCTCGGATTTCTAAAAGCAGACACGGTGTACACATGTCCTTAATAACCCGTCCAAATAGAGGAATTGTCGCATATTGCATACCGTAAAGCCATTGCACGGAAGATAACTGGTGTCTCAAACTAGCACTGATTATGCCGTGAATCACGACGGGCCTACACGACGGAACGCTGATCCTAAAACATGTTTTTTTTTCTTTATTGTGGATTTAGTATCCGAAATAATGTCTCGGTTTGACGGCATAATTTTGTCGAATTTTCCAGCCGAAATTTTTCGATAGTGGAAACGGCAAAATCCTGGCACCCCAGTTCGAAACAGTTAATAAAACAGTGGTTTTGAAAACCCGACGACATAGGATGCTATGACCATCAGTGAAGCGTTCAGCTGAAAAGTCTTTCCGCTGAGAAATATCTCGACGGATGAACACATCACGCAGAAACTAAATTGTATGAATGTAAAACCGAGGTATTTAATAAATTTTACGTTATCCTGTCTCATATTCCCTGCACAGTCTGCACGAAAAATAGAGCGAAGCTTCGCGAAGGACAATAATTCATATTTTCGTTTAAAAAAAAAAATACATAGAATGTATTTATTTAACGCAATGAAGTAGATGTGTTTTAATTACAACACATATAAGGGAAGTGGGAAGAGGTGCCGACATACTGACACAGCCACATGACTTCACAGTATAGTCTTCTGGTTAACCTATTCTAAAGCACAAACCAAGAATCTAACGATTCGTGATATGTGTTGTATCTCAGGTACGCTTTTATTGTACCTGTTCATGTGACAACTTGGATGACATGACCACACGGCCCCTAGCACCGGCATAAGCGATATTAGATACAAATCTAGAGAACTACATGTATGACGGAAATGATCTGACAACTCGTATATTGGTAATTGGTGAGCTGTGTCGCTGTGACAACTCGTACACCAGTGATTGGCGAGCTGTATCGTCGTCGGATAAAATGACGGCATTTAACACAAAAGACTAGTCTGTAATTACAACACATATAAGGGAAGTGGGAAGAGGTGCCGACATACTGACTGCGTCACATGACTTCACAGAATAGTCCTCTGGTTAACCTATTCTAAAGCACATACCAAGAATCTAACGATTAGTGATATGTGCTGTATCTCAGGTACGCTTTTATTGTACCTGTTCATGTGGCAACTTGGATGATATGACCACACGGCCCCTAGCACCGGCATAAGCGGTATTAGATACAAATCTATAGAGCTATGATGGAAATGCTCTGACAACTCGTATACTGGTAATTGGTGAGCTGTTTCGCTGTGACAACTCGTACATTGGAGATTGGTGAGCTGTATCGTCGTCAGATGTAAATGACGGCATTTAACACAAAAGACTAGTCTGTAAGGCCCGATGTCGACCCAGCATCAACTTCCCACAAGTGCCAACATATATCAAAGACCAAAAGGTTAAGTCACTCCTAGTATTCATTCATCTTAGAAGGACTATTTTGGGCGGTTGATCACTGATCACAAGAAAAGAGCATGACTTCATGCGTACAAACGCGCATAATTTGAAATTTCGACGTTACGACACCTGAGAAAATGACTATCGCACTATAGACCTTGAATTCAAAATTTTTCATTTTCGAACATGAACACACTCTACACGATCATCCATAATACGACTTCTTTGAACCTGGGGACTTTACAACGAGTGTAATAGAATACGCGTATATACAATTATTCTCGCTCCAGTTTAGCCGACATCGTGGTACGCTTTGCGTGATTTTCCTTAACGCGGAAAAAAGACGCCTTTTTAAAGATCTTACTAGCTACAGAACAATGCATACTTTGCCTCGTATTTTTGAGACGGAGTGATCATGCGCGTCAACGCACATATCAGGCGTAGAAACGACCGTCGGCGCCCGTTTTCGGCGCAGTGACGTCCGTCAGCGCCCGCTCTCGACGCTGTGACGCCCGTCGACGCCCAATTTCGACGTGGTTACGACAGACAACGCCCGCTTTCGACGCAGTAACGCCCGTCAGCGCCCGCTCACGACGCAGTAACGACCGTCAACGCCCGCTTTAAACGTAAAACGACAGTCGACGCCCGTTTTCTGCGCAGTGACGCCCGTTAGCGCCCACTCTCGGCTTAGTAACGCCCGTCAGCGCCCGCTCTCGACGCAGTAACGCCCGTCAACGCTCGCTTTAGGCGTAAAAACGCCCGTCGATGCCCGTTTTCTGCGCAGTGACGCCCGTCAGCGCCCGCTCTCGGCGCAGTAACGCCCGTCAACGCCCGCTTTCGAAGCAGTTTCGCCAGACAACGCCCGCTTTCGACACAGTAACGCCCGTCAGCGCCCGCTCTCGACGCAGTAACGCCCGTCAACGCCCGCTTCAGGCGTAAAAACGTCCGTCGACGCCCGTTTTCTGCGCAGTGACGCCCGTCAGCGCCGCAGTAACGCCCGTCAACGCCCGCTTGCGACGCAGTAACGCCAGTCAGCACTCGTGTGCGGCGCAGTAGCTCCCCGACAACCCCCTCTTCCGACGCGGTTACGCCCGACAAAACCCGTTTTCCGAGTAGTAACAGAGAGAGAAAGAGACAGAGAGAGAACAAACAAGGATTACGGTTCGCAAATTTTATTTTCCCTCACTTTACATCATACCCAAGCTGGGGGAAACGCATTGGGCACGTTTAGAAATAATGTAATAGTGTCACAATAACCACTCAGCTCACGAGAAGCCATCCCTCTTATATTCGTCAGATTCGTAAGCCATTATTCTATGCGTCAGACTCGTTTTCTGCTATTCCGGGATACGTCAATGGCAACATTTCTGTGAACAGCTGTTTTCGTATCTTGACAGCATTTTTCAATGCCTCCGTCGGCGGTAACCCCATATCATCCTCCAAGTAACGCTTGGTTTTCATAATGGCCCTGTGAGTAGGATCTCTCTTCATTTCAAGCGGAAACAAATTATACCGTTGATAGAGAGTCATGGCCGTTTTTCTGATGTGGGGTCGCATGTTGGTGTACGCCTGCTGTAAGGTCTCTTCATCGTGTCCTTCTGTCTCAATAGCCGCGGCATGGGTATCAATAGCCGCATCCATTATGACGTCCCAATATGACGACTCCCTTTCAGCAGTATCTGAATTGCCCCAGCTTTCCTGTGACGAGCTATCGCTGTCGGCTTCAGCGGACGAGCTCTCAGCTCTGGACGAGCTATCACTATCCCCGTCAGCGGATGAACTCGCGGCCTTTAACGATGTAACGCTGTCCTCATCAGGAGACGATCTCTCAGTCATACTCTCAGGGCCTGGAACCTGACTGCCTGCATTAGCACACTCATCCGCATCTTCGTATCCATGCATATTCCTGTTATGCCTCAACATGTCATAGTACCTGGTGAACGTTCGGTCACAATCAGAGCAAGTATAAGACATTTTGACGGGTTGGACGACAGGACAGAACTGTGCGAGTCTTTAAGATACGGCCGATTTTATGGGCGGGAGTCGACGTGCGACGTCATGCGCAATAGCGCTCATCTACACCTAGACAACGTCGTGTCATTCGATTCAATGTCTAATTTTTGTTTCGTTTCACCCTCTGACATATACGGTGTCCACGCGTATATCTCGTAAACCTCCCCGGGTGTCCCTCCGTGCATCATCCGATCAACCACGGGGCAAAGCGTCTTAGCCAATGTATGGTTTACGGTTTCCCACAACGCTTCGATGAAGGCTTGGAAAGCCTGATGCTACAACTCCCCTAGACGGGGCCCGAAGTCTTTCCAAGCCTTCATCGAAGCGTTGTGGGAAACCGTAAACCATACATTGGCTAAGACGCTTTGCCCCGTGGTTGATCGGATGATGCACGGAGGGACACCCGGGGAGGTTTACGAGATATAAGCGTGGACACCGTATATGTCAGAGGGTGAAACGAAACAAAAATTACAGACATTGAATCGAATGACACGACGTTGTCTAGGTGTAGATGAGCGCTATTGCGCATGACGTCGCACGTCGACTCCCGCCCATAAAATCGGCCGTATCTTAAAGACTCGCACAGTTCTGTCCTGTCGTCCAACCCGTCAAAATGTCTTATACTTGCTCTGATTGTGACCGAACGTTCACCAGGTACTATGACATGTTGAGGCATAACAGGAATATGCATGGATACGAAGATGCGGATGAGTGTGCTAATGCAGGCAGTCAGGTTCCAGGCCCTGAGAGTATGGCTGAGAGCTCGTCTCCTGATGAGGGCAGCGTTACATCGTTAAAGGCCGCGAGTTCGTCCGCTGACGGGGATAGTGATAGCTCGTCCGCTGAAGCCGACAGCGATAGCTCGTCACAGGAAAGCTGGGGCAATTCAGATACTGCTGAAAGGGAGTCGTCATATTGGGACGTCATAATGGATGCGGCTATTGATACCCATGCCGCGGCTATCGAGACAGAAGGACACGATGAAGAGACCTTACAGCAGGCGTACACCAACATGCGACCCCACATCAGAAAAACGGCCATGACTCTCTATCAACGGTATAATTTGTTTCCGCTTGAAATGAAGAGAGATCCTACTCACAGGGCCATTATGAAAACCAAGCGTTACTTGGAGGATGATATGGGGTTACCGCCGACGGAGGCATTGAAAAATGCTGTCAAAATACGAAAACAGCTGTTCACGGAAATGTTGCCATTGACGTATCCCGGAATAGCAGAAAACGAGTCTGACGCATAGAATAATGGCTTACGAATCTGACGAATATAAGAGGGATGGCTTCTCGTGAGCTGAGTGATTATTGTGACACTATTACATTATTTCTAAACGTGCCCAAGGCGTTTCCCCCAGCTTGGGTATGATGTAAAGTGAGGGGAAATAAAATTTGCGAACCGTAATCCTTGTTTGTTCTCTCTCTGTCTCTTTCTCTCTCCGTTACTACTCAGAAAACGGGCTTTGTCGGGCGTAACCGCGTCGGAAGAGGGGCTGTCGGGGCGCTACTGCGCCGCACACGGGTACTGACTGGCGTTACTGCGCCGCAAGCGAGCGTTGACGGGCGTTACTGCGCCGAGAGCGGGCGCTGACGGGCGTCACTGCGCAGAAAACGGGCGTCGACGGGCGTTTTTACGCCTCAAGCGGGCGTTGACGGGCGTTACTGCGTCGAAAGCGGGCGCTGACGGGCGTTACTGCGTCGAAAGCGGGCGTTGTCTGGAGTAACTGCTTCGAAAGCGGGCGTTGACGGGCGTTACTGCGCCGAGAGCGAGCGCTGACGGGCGTCACTGCGCAGAAAACGGGCGTCGACGGGCGTTTTTACGCCTAAAGCGGGCGTTGACGGGCGTTACCGCGTCGAGAGCGGGAGCTGACGGGCGTTACTGCGTCGAAAGCGGGCGTTGTCTGGCGTAACTGCTTCGAAAGCGGGCGTTGACGGGCGTTTCTGCGCCGAGAGCGGGCGCTGACGGGCATCACTGCGCAGAAAACGGGCGTCGACGGGCGTTTTTACGCCTAAAGCGGGCGTTGACGGGCGTTACTGCGTCGAGAGCGGGCGCTGACGGGCGTTACTGCGCCGAGAGCGGGCGCTGACGGGCGTCACTGCGTAGAAAACGGGCGTCGACGGGCGTTTTACGTCTAAAGCGGGCGTTGACGGGCGTTACTGCGTCGAGGGCGGGCGCTGACGGGCGTTACTGCGTCGAAAGCGGGCGTTGTCTGTCGAAAGCGGGCGTCGACGGGCGTCACAGCGTCGAGAGCGGGCGCTGACGGGCGTCACTGCGCCGAAAACGGGCGCCGACGGTCGTTTCTACGCCTAATATGTGCGTTGACGCGCATGATCACTCCGTCTCAAAAATACGAGGCAAAGTAGGCATTGTTCTGTAGCTAGTAAGATCTTTAAAAAGGCGTCTTTTTTCCGCGTTAAGGATATCGGCTAAACTGGAGCGAGAATAATTGTATATACGCGTATTCTATTACACTCGTTGTAAAGTCCCCAGGTTCAAAGAAGTCGTATTTTGGATGATCGTGTAGAGTGTGTTCATGTTCGAAAATGAAAAATTTTGAATTCAAGGTCTATAGTGCGATAGACATTTTCTCAGGTGTCGTAACGTCGAAATTTCAAATTATGCGCGTTTGTACGCATGAAGTCATGCTCTTTTCTTGTGCCGGCCGGAAGCAGTGATCAATCGCCCAAAATAGTCCTTCTAAGATGAATGAATACGAGGAGTGACTTAACCTTTTGGTCTTTGATATATGTTGGCAATGTGGAAAGTTTATGCTGGGTCGACATCGGGCCTTACAGACTAGTCTTTTGTGTTAAATGCCGTCATTTTTATCTGACGACGATACAGCTCGCCAATCATCAGTGTACGAGTTGTCACAGCGACACAGCTCACCAATTACCAATATACGAGTTGTCAGATCATTTCCGTCATAGTTCTCTAGATTTGTATCTAATACCGCTTATTCCGGTTCTAGGGACCGTGCGGTCATGTCATCCAAGTTGTCACATGAACAGGTACAATAAAAGCGTTCCTGAGATACAACACATATCACGAATCGTTAGATTCTTGGTTTGTGCTTTAGAATAGGTTAACCAGAAGACTATACTGTGAAGTCATGTGGCTGTGTCAGTATGTCGGCACCTCTTCCCACTTCCCTTATATGTGTTGTAATTAAAACACATCTACTTTGTTGCGTTAAATAAATACATTCTATGTATTTTTTTTTTTTTTAAACGAAAATATGAATTATTGTCCTTCGCGAAGCTTCTCTCTATTTTTCGTGCAGACTGTGCAGGGAATATGTGACAGGATAACGTAAAATTTATTGGATACCTCGGTATTACATTCATACAATTTAGTTTCTGCGTGATGTGTTCATCCGTCGAGATATTTCTCAGCGGAAAGACTTTTCAGCTGAACCCTTCACTGATGGTCATAGCATCCTATGTCGTCGGGTTTTCAAAACCACTGTTTTATTAACTGTTTCGAACTGGGTTGCCAGGATTTTGCCGTTTCCAGTATCGAAAAATTTCGGCTGGAAAATTCGACAAAATTATGCCATCCAACCGAGACATTATTTCGGATACTAAATCCACAATAAAGAAAAAAAAACATGTTTTAGGATCAGCGTTCCGTCGTGTAGGCCCGCCGTGATTCACGGCATAATCAGTGCTAGTTTGAGACACCAGTTATCTTCCGTGCAATGGCTTTCCGGTATGCAATATGCGACAATTCCTCTATTTGGACGGGTTATTAAGGACATGTGTACACCGTGTCTGCTTTTAGACCGAGAGGAGGTTGATACTAGATTATACGAATTGTATGCAATGGTATACCTTGAAATAAGCGTAGTCGACTTTGTCTGTCCTCGATGTGTCATTTCATTCGGGGATCCCTAGAAAAGAATTGCCTATACACTTATACCTGTAAATTAATTTTATTTCATTCGAATGATTCTCAATAAATCACAGAATAAACAAACACGTACCGACAGCACAAGGAAGCGGATGGGGGAATGAAACCTCGCAAATCAAACTTTCAGTTCATTTTCCCGCTGAATAAGTGAACATATTATTTTGCAAATATACGACAATTCGGGGAGCCGACTCAAAAATCTTCTCAGTTGTCGGTAAAATTTAGTTCTCGAGGAAAACTCAAATCAAATATTAAAACATAATCAGTAAAGAGACTTCAATAAGACGACCCCGTTAATTTTAGAAACCGTTAAAGTCAAATAAACACATGTGCTTTTCACGGACCTAAAAGGGCTAGAGTATACACGGCAGTAACACGGCATGACGCAAACACATGTGTTTCTCCTCACCGAATTACCCAACCCGCGGATCGTCTAATTAAGCGAGTGGTAATACAGTTAAGCCCGCATGGGCCTATACAGACACCTAGAGAAAACCCCGACTCCACAAATGGATTAAGTCCACCGCCTCTTAATTTGACATGCGCGAACGAGTGACACGAGCGTGGGTCTAAACGGGCACCTAGAGCGCGCTGTAAGATAGAGTAGTAGACTATTCGCCCGATACCGATCTCTCAGTATACGGTCTCGCTATCTGTGATTGGACGAGTGACACGAGTGTGGACCTATTCAGACAACTAGAGCGCTTTAGACATAGGGGTTGGTATACACGACTTCGCATCAGTACAAGTTTTCACCAACACGTATACGCTTCTATGTGTCTTTCCTCCGTATCTTACACCCCAGAAAAAGTCCATTTATTCAAATAATACCACCGTACTTAACTATAACTACCAGAGAAAACGGTTTCTTAAGTCGGTACGACTTGTCCCCCCCCCCAATTCCTTGAATCAATAAAATATGATTAAACTATATCATTTTCAAGTATAATTTTATATTCCCGCATATCGCTATTCATAAAGCAATAATCGTATACATTATGTTATGTAATATCTTACGAGTAGTATATAAAGCGCAAATTCCCTCTTTTTTATGCAAATGAGATGACGTCACGTGACTGCTCCCGTCCAATCAGAAGCGAGTGGGGGTTTCCCACGGGAGGGGATTCCCCAGTGGGGGTTTCCCAATGACGATCACGTGATCAAGGCATGTCTAGACTTGTTCTGGGTTGTACAGTTCTGCCATACGGAGGATGGGTACTAGTATTTCAAATAAATAAATTAATTAATTAATTTTAATTAATTACTTGTAAAATGGCGGTGTTTTTAGACGGCGCAAGGGAGCAAACGAGGCGGTGGGCACGTCACGGGGAGAAAAACCCCTCACATTACCCTCAAAAAAACCTCTAAGCCATATAATAGTAATAAACATAATCTATAGGTGTTGTACCATGTTAATAGGATCAGTCTAGCATCTGTACCACCCTAGGGTCGAGTGTTTATTGTCCCGTGTATCTCCGCAAGAAAACAACAAACAAAATGGCGGCTCCAGGATGGTGCGGGGACGCCCTTTCCCCATCACGGCGTCGACCGTAGCGCCATCTGCACACATTGACGCAAGGGAGACAACTCGTGTGGCCCAAGGATATGGAAATAGCCGTGTTGGAGCTAGGGGAGTGACTACTGGTCCAGTGGGGTCGAGTGAGGTATCAATGTGAAGCTTAGGTGAGGGGGCATGTAATGGGCTGGGTGTGGGGTTGAACTAGCGTCATTCTGCGCATGCGCGGTGGCCGAAGGGTATGAAAATAGCCGTTTTGGAGCTAGCGAAGCCAATAATGGTCCAATGGGGTCGAGTGAGGTATCAAAGTGAAGCTTATGTGAGGGGCATCTGACTGGACTAGCGGCTTGGGCGTTGTCACCATTCTGCGCATGCGCGGTGGCCGAAGGGTATGGAAATAGCCGTGTTGGGAGCTAGGGGAGTTACTACTGGTCCAGTGGGGTCGAGTGAGGTATCCAAGTGAAGCTTAGGTGAAGGGGCATCTGACTGGACTAGCGGATTTGAAATAGCGTCATTCTGCGCATGCGCGGTGGCCCAAGGGGTATGAACATAGCCGTGTTGGGAGCTAGCGAAGCCAATAATGGTGCAATGGGGTCGTATGAGGTATCCAAGTGAGGCTTAGGTGAAGGGGCATCTGACTGGACTAGCGGATTTGAAATAGCGTCATTCTGCGCATGCGCGGTGGCCCAAGGGTATGGAAATAGCCGTGTTGGGAGCTAGCGAAGCCAATAATGGACCGATGGAGTTGTGTGAGGTATCAAAGTGAAGCCTAGGTGAAGGGGCATCTGACTGGACTAGTGGGTGTGAACTAGCGTCATTCTGCGCATGCGCGGTGGTCAAAGGATATGAAACTAGCCGTTTTGGAGCTAGGGGAGCCTCTAATGGTCCAATGGGGTCGAGTGAGGTATCAAAGTGAAGCATTCGTGAAGGGGCATCTGATGGGTTGGGTGTGCGGTAGGAATATCATTCTGCGCATGCGCAGACGCAATGCGGAGCTCTCGTCCAATCAGAAGCGAGTATTTCAAATCCGTCACAGAGCTCTCAGCCAATCAGAAGCGAGTATTTTGACCCGGTGCATTATGGGCCATATCCAAGATGGCGGCACGTATGTTCAAGATGGCGGCACATCCGGTGTCGAAAACTGGCCATTTCTTCGGGATGTGGTCACCTAGTGTCGAAAACTGGACCCTGTATGGGTCCCGCTAGCGCCTTGACGCCATGATATAGACCGGAGAGAGAAAACAACAACAACAAGGATGACACATGAGGGAACAACAACAACAACAAGTTTTTTTTCATATAGTTTATTTTCCCCTCCATCATAACATACCCACGCTGGGGGAGCCGCGTTGGGTATGTTTACAATTCAAGAAAGACTCTTGTCCAATCAGAGACCGCCATTTGCATCTGTCCTATTCGTTCCTGTCCGTTAGATGTATTCTTGTCCAATCAGAAGTCGCCATTTCAGAGAGTTCCTTCTTCGGTCATGTTCATTCTGAACCGTTTATTCTAATCATCGTCGGACAGGCCTGGATATTCTTCGGGCAGCATGTCCTGAAACAGTTGTTTGCGCATTCTGATCGCATTTTCCAGGGCCTCTGTGGATGGTAGCCCCATAGCCTCTTCCAAGTGACGCTTGGTCTTCATGATGGACCTGTGCGTGGGGTCGCCTTTCATTTCAAGCGGTAGTAAGGTATACTGTTCATAGATCGCCATGGCTGTTTTCCTGATGCGGGAGCGCATTTGGGTGTACGTCTGTTGTAAATTATCCTCTCCGGCGTCCTCGATCGCTTCAGCGTGAGTATTGATAGCTGCTGTCACAATACGATCCCAGAAGGTAGGTTCTGCCTCACTTTCCTGGGATGTAGGCTGACTCTCTGAGGTCAAGCTCTCCATATCAGTAGATATACTGTCAGCAATCTTGGATTCGGTATCAGTCGATGCACTCTCATCAATCTCTGTATCAGTATCTGCCTCAACGGGCTCCTCGGCGTCTTCAATCCCATGTATATTTTTCTCGTGTCGCATCATATCGTAATGTCTGGTGAACGTGCGTTCACACTCAGAACAAGTATAAGCCATGTTGACGGTTGAACGTCGACTGTGCGTGTTTTGGGAATACGCTCGCTTTTATAGACAGTAACGGTCATCAACGCTTAGCTCAACGCTTCAACGCCCTGGTGAATTAGCTCAGAAGCTCTGATTTCATGGAATTGACATCAATTCATCGAAATGCAGTGACGCCCGTCAACGCCCGTCGTTACGCCTTAACGCTCGTCTCAACGCTTTAACACACTTTCTTAACGCTTTAACGACGTTTAATGATGCGTTCGAACAAATGTTTCTTTTGTGCTATTGCTCTCACATACGCCGCTTTCCAGTTCATGCCCGAGGTTTTCAACATCGACGCTGTTCTTTCAATTTCCATATGGACTGGATCCTTATCCAACAATTTCATATGGGTCAGTAAGTCGACATACTGCTGACGTAAAGCCCGTCGTAGTCTGGGTGCCAATCTGTTATGGGCTAAAATTGCAGCTTCCTCTTTCGAATACCCTTTGCGTTGAAACTTGTTTCCTGTGGCCTCCAAAATCTCGCCCATCTCGGCGTCCATACTTTCTTTGAACAAATCCTTCCATAGCCTCGAGTTCACATTATGTTCTTCAACCTCGGGTTGGGCCTTCACGGTTGAGTGATATTCCGGGACTGGTGATATGAAGAAGGCCCGCTGTACGGGGGTGGGTTGCTGCTTCACCAAATGTGGACTCGGTGGATGGTGTAGGGGCTGTGGTGATTCCTCGCCGGGTAGCAGGTGGGTCGTCAGCCGGCGATCTTCGGGGGTATGGGCTTTTAAATCTACGAACAGGTAGCCGTACGGACGACTTGTCGCTTCTTGAAACGCCTGCATGAAATGGTCGATGTTCTGAGGATAAATTTGACTACCAAACACACGAATTTGTGCTCTGTCGATGGGGTTGGAGAACAACACAAAGTATTGGCAGTTCAAGGCAATATCTCTGGACGCCTTCCCTTGAGGAAAGAGATTCTGGGTCAAATAGATGACGGACAGATTGCGATGATGGGACCCTTTGGTGAATAGGTCGGCGATTTTCGAATTGTCCTTGGCCGCACTCATCAGATCATCTAGCACTACCACGTTGGTCTGCTCGGGGTCAAAGTAATACGGTTCGTCTATGTCATGAGGAATCCCTGGGACGAAACTCACATTCTGTAATCGCGTAGTTTCGTAGGCGGGCTGCCATTGGCTATAACACCAAACAACACGTGTCGGAGCTGGGGTTGCCACACCTTCCTCTAAGAACTTCATTACCCAGGACGTCTTTCCACATGCCGTAGGGCCGCTCACCGTCATCGTGTAGGGATGCTCTACTGCACTTGCTGGACCTATAGCGGGACTCGGTGGTGTCTCTTGGTTGTGTTTGCCTTGAATGTGCCTGATCATACTATCGCGACGAGAGAAGGTTCTCTGACAGAACGTACACGTACACGACATGTTGATCTGTCGACCAATACATAAGGACTGATGAGGGACACATGTTCATTCTTATATGTACAGACACCACCACCACACACACACACACACACACACACACACACACACACACACCACCACCACCACCACCACCGCCACCACCGGGCGTTGACGGGCGTCAACGCCCGGTGGTGGTGGTGGTGGGAACTCCCGTGTGGCAGAGCTCTTGGATCGGAGCTCTTGGAGCTCAAAGCCTGTGGAGCTCAGATCTCGGAAGTGACATTTGCATGCGACCTCTGTGAGGTCACTTCCGCTTCCGTTCACGTGACCGGAACTGACCTTTGACCCCGGCGCGCGGTGTAAAGGTTTCCACCGGCGCGCGCGGTGTAAAGGTTTCCACCGCGGTGGAAATCTTTGCGCGCCGGGGTCAAAGGTCAGTTCCGGTCACGTGAACGGAAGCGGAAGTGACCTCACAGAGGTCGTATGCAAATGTCACTTCCGAGATCTGAGCTCCACAGGCTTTGAGCTCCAAGAGCTCCGATCCAAGAGCTCTGCCACACGGAAGTTCCCACCACCACCACCACCGGGCGTTGACGCCCGTCAACTTCCGGTGGTGGCGGTGGTGGTGGTGGTGGTGGTGGTGTGTGTGTGTGTGTGTGTGTGTGTGTGTGTGTGTGTGTGTGGTAGTGTGTGGTGGTGGTGTCTGTACATAAAAGAATGAACATGTGTCCCTCATCAGTCCTTATGTATTGGTCGACAGATCAACATGTCGTGTACGTGTACGTTCTGTCAGAGAACCTTCTCTCGTCGCGATAGTATGATCAGGCGCATTCAAGGCAAACACAACCAAGAAACACCACCGAGTCCCGCTATAGGTCCAGCAAGTGCAGTAGAGCATCCCTACACGATGACGGTGAGCGGCCCTACGGCATGTGGAAAGACGTCCTGGGTAATGAAGTTCTTAGAGAAAGGTGTGGCAACCCCAGCTCCGACACGTGTTGTTTGGTGTTATAGCCAATGGCAGCCCGCCTACGAAACTACGCGATTACAGAATGTGAGTTTCGTCCCAGGGATTCCTCATGACATAGACGAACCGTATTACTTTGACCCCGAGCAGACCAACGTGGTAGTGCTAGATGATCTGATGAGTGCGGCCATGGACAATTCGAAAATCGCCGACCTATTCACCAAAGGGTCCCATCATCGCAATCTGTCCGTCATCTATTTGACCCAGAATCTCTTTCCTCAAGGGAAGGCGTCCAGAGATATTGCCTTGAACTGCCAATATTTTGTGTTGTTCTCCAACCCCATCGACAGAGCACAAATTCGTGTGTTTGGTAGTCGAATTTATCCTCGGAACATCGACCATTTCATGCAGGCGTTTCAAGAAGCGACAAGTCGTCCGTACGGCTACCTGTTCGTAGATTTAAAAGCCCATACCCCCGAAGATCGCCGGCTGACGACCCACCTGCTACCCGGCGAGGAATCACCACAGCCCCTACACCATCCACCGAATCCACAATTGGTGAAGCAGCAACCCACCCCCGTACAGCGGGCCTTCTTCATATCACCAGTCCCGGAATATCACCCAACCGTGAAGGCCCAACCCGAGGTTGAAGAACATAATGTGAACTCGAGGCTATGGAAGGATTTGTTCAAAGAAAGTATGGACGCCGAGATGGGCGAGATTTTTGAGGCCACAGGAAACAAGTTTCAACGCAAAGGATATTCGAAAGAGGAAGCTGCAATTTTAGCCCATAACAGATTGGCACCCAGACTACGACGGGCTTTACGTCAGCAGTATGTCGACTTACTGACCCATATGAAATTATTGGATAAGGATCCAGTCCATATGGAAATTGAAAGAACAGCGTCGATGTTGAAAACCTCGGGCATGAACTGGAAAACGGCGTATGTCAGAGCAATAGCACAAAAGAAACATTTGTTCGAACGCATCATTAAACGTCGTTAAAGCGTTAAGAAAGTGTGTTAAAGCGTTGAGACGAGCGTT
>JAVTVY010007049.1:0-39342 GCA_036873755.1 Hanleya hanleyi
GTGATAGTTTTAAATATGTCTTTGCAATAGCCATCATGTGCCCGAAGTGAACTTGGGATATCAGGGAAGGCAGATCGGTACTTGTACGCTGTGTATTAATGGTGGGATGGTGATCGGATTGAAGATAAGTGCGGTTGATGATTCAAGACAAATTCCATACAATTTAAGCTACGGCCCTGGCATAATGGGAGACAAGGCTGTTCGACGCGCCGAAAGCAAGGCATATTGTGTTTCATTTTCGATAGATTTTTCGACTTTAAAGCTGTCAATTTTCATATTAATAGTGCTGAATATCACTACAGGGGTTTATCCATCTGTCCACTCAAATTTGAACATGAAAACAAATCCACATTCGCTCTCACCATGCCACTTAGTATGTAAAAATATGTCGAAAACAGAAATGAAATCGTCCAGTTTGACGCCTATTTACGTGATACGAGACGATCGGGAGTCTTTTGGTGGGTTTTTTTATATGCATATATTTGACGAAATATGGACGCATCATCATGTAGACATCGGGCACGATGAACTAAAACAGTCGACTTTTAGAACGGAAAATGTATGTCGGAAGAAGCACAAATAGGACCAGTCGCCATGAGAGCTGTCGAACATTTATGCTGGTCTTCTCTGATGTCCGCGCGTCTGTCATTTATAGCCGGGTCGCTGCAGCGCAACCGTTACATTACGAGCTACCTACCAAGGTGAAGACATTTGGGTTACAGCACTTCCTGAGTGGATTTGAGCGACAGAACGCGAGGGGACCATAGTATGGAGGAATTATCATTCTTCTAATAGAAGCGCCGAGAAGAATCACCAGCCACGCATCGTTTTCCGCTTTGATTTGACAGAAGTCTCTAACCGACTGGACGTATGGGGAGGACGGAGATGGATAGATTTCTTCTGCGTGGTTGACGGATTTTACAATTATGATTAACACCAGATCTGAGAGTACGCTCTCTATCGCCAAGATCGGGAGCGACTATTGTAGATCTATTTTCCGTAGATCTGGACTTTCAACGGCGGATGGAAGTTTGCAGGAAGGCTAACATACCGGTAGTTCCCGCCTACGAAGCTGGGTCACCATGACATGAAGGAACCAGACGCATGGCTATATATCGGTTATCCAATTTTGCGCCCCGACAAAAAATGCTGAAACAAAAATAAAATAAATATTAACTGCTCCACCCCTGGCCTATATACAATAAAATGTCACACATATCATGAACAAACATTTAGAGATGCATGTGTTTCACAGTATTTATATTGATATATGTTCATGAAACCGACAAGATTGGATTGACCATCATAGAAAATTATATGCAAATAGATTTGCATATGCTATTAAACGTGTGATCATCCGCATGTGCGAGCACCTTTCATTGGTTTCAAATCCTGCAATTTGCACACGTTTCTATAGTCTAGGAAATATTATCAAATATCCATTTATCATAACCGTGTGTAACATATGCAAATAGTCATATATAACATGTATGTAGTGCACGTTGCAAATATAATGAAATACGAAAATGTCATTACATGAAATCTAGCAATTTCATGCGTGTTTTGTTCAATTTTACCAACTCGTCATCCATATATATAGGAAATGTTTCAGAAATATACAGATTTAATAATCCAAGTGAAATGTAGATAAAAACCATTGATTTCACCGTACATTACACGTATAAGGAAGACTCGTATGTACAAGCATATATCACAAGGTGGTTACATACATCATGTCCATATGGGGATGACCTGGCCAATTGTATGGCGAAGCTATATATGGCAAATATTTTTATTTGCTTATATACGAACGGACTGGAATTTATTTTAAATCCGACTATATAAAATCCTTCATCACACGGGTTAAATATAACTAAACTAGATCATACTCAATATGCTCAGTATGGTATTCAAATGTTAAGTGAATCCAATCATTTAATTTTTCTCAACCTACTAGTCAAATGTCTGTGAATGCGACCGTTCACCAGGGTATGAAATGTAAGTAAAACTATATATTCAATACGGCGGGTCATCCCCTATTTGCAACCAATCAAATCAATGCACACCCGAAACATTCCACATGGTTATGTCATATAGGTGAAATTAAGGACTCTCCAAGCTGCACTGTACAGTTAAATTATTATAAATATCTAACTACACCATATCGGAAATGTATTATAAATGAATGCAAATTTCGGACTCTCACATACCTGAACCATACATTTAACATACATGTTAAATGTACAATTTTCTGTAGTGCATGCTGTGGTATTCATTCTTTTTATTATCCCCATCATCAAACACACACACTCCAGCTGGGGCGCCACTGTGGGTGTGTTTACATTATTTTTGCAAGTACACGTGGTGGGTGTCTCCGGGAAAGATGCCGGTCCGTAGTCGAAGGTGGTCGGGGGTGGCTTGCTTGAGGTAGAAGAGCATATACCCGTGCTGAGGGGTTGTGGCATCTTTAAAGGCTTCCAACGCAAACGGTGTGCGGCCGGGATATATCTGTCTCGCCAGGTGCAGCAGTTGGGTGGTATCTCTCGGGTTTTTGAAGACCACCAGGTAGTGGGCATTTAAGCTAATGTTCCGATGTTCTTTGTTTTTACTGAACAGATTCTGCACAATGTAGATGATGCTGAGCCGTCGATGGTGGCTGCCTTTGGTAAAGAGTTGGGTGACCCGCGCATCCGTCTTCGCCATGAGATCATCCAGAACCACCAAGGTGTCGGGTTCCAAATCGGTCAGGTTGGGTAGGCCTTCCACGAACGTGATGTGGGGCATTGCTGCATACGCTTCCTGCCATTCTCCGTAACACCACACGACTCGGGCAATAGGTGGGGTGATCATGCCGTCGGCGTGTTGAAGGAGCTTCCTGACGAAGTGCGTTTTGGCGGAACCCGTCGGTCCTGCGATGACGCAAGTGAAGGGATGCTGCCACCGAGGGGCCATGGTTCGAGGTGTATCCGTTGTCGTGGTAACCCGCTCTTGTAAATTTCGTACGAGTGAACTGGAGTGGTGGTGGTGGTGGGTACAACGTCGGTCGTCGTTGTCTGTTCACTGCGACTGAAAGATCAATCCAAACAGTGCCCAAAAATATTTTTTTCCTATGTTTGAGATTCTTTCTAACGAAGAAAAATACTCTCAAACATTGGAAAAATGGCCAGATGTGTTGAATGAAGGGAGCCACCATCTTTATGGTTTAACCAATGAGCGGCCGAGTGATATTCACGTGACAACTAGCTCATGACGTCAAAGGGCCTCTCTGCTGTTAGAGAGCAAACATGGCAGCAAGTGATTTTCAACTTTTTCCAAGGGTCCGACGCCTTGCATTTCGCCTTGCATGGAGTTTTAACCTGACTGATGACAATGACTGGCTGGGCCAAACCATGCTTTCATCTTCGCTGCTTGGGACCAGTGTCGAGGGATACAACTGAGTGTCAGGCGTGTTCGAGCCCACTGAAGACGATCTACCGTAGAAATCGGTCGAGGATGCATGTACCGTAGAAGCCGGCCGGGTAGCGGATTTCGTTCAATCGGCTCTACTGTGAGATGTCCTGTTAGGAAACGATCAGACGAGCACATGTACAAGTGCTGACATTAGCTGACAAGGATTTATTCCATAAACTTTCTCAGGTAAATTTTCTCGCACGCTAGATATTTGGGTGGTATTTAACGGCCGTGTCATGCTGGACAGTTTCTTTCGGCAACAGTTCAACGGTGAGAAAAATCTCCGGATAATCTTTTCCCGGAAAAACGGCTCTCCAGCAGGGGCAGATTTAGTTTCGTTTTCTGGCTGAGTGCCGGTCTTTGTTGACGCGCGATTCTTTGAATTGGTAACACAGAAATCAGAATTATTCCCATTCTCGGTTACACTAAACAATCTCAGTGAGTTACTGCCGAATTATGTTGACGCATGTTGGCGTAGCCATCAGCTGAAAAGTATTGGCCTATAACGAAAGCATATTTTATCAGTCAACTCGATGCTGTGTTTTTTTTTACACTTAGTCTAGACTGACCGACAGATCAAACCCGATTTCTCAACAACAAGGATAAGATCATTGTAATTGTACAAACATCAGCCGGTATTTACAGGGTACAGAATACGAGGATATATAGCCACACCTGCTGGCCTATCGGGCTGCGATTATTCCAGTGCAAGGCAAACTGTGCGTGTCCTCCCATTTCGCTGCAGTGTTCTGTGGCCCAGTGACGTCACTAAACTTGCCGTAATGGCGGCGGCCTTACAAGCCACAGAATTTATCATTAACGACTTCTTACTCGGTTGGAAAAAATGGCATAATTCAAATAAAAATTGTTTTGGACACTCCTGGAATTGTTCTTTCATTTGCAATATACGTTTATCAAAGGTTGTCTATTCCTTTAATGTATTTGCCTGAAAATATTCCTGAGATACATGGACTTATTTTGATATATGAAATATGAATAGGTTTTATGTTTAAGGCGGTGTCTGCCCGCGACACTCAACGTTGTCCTTTTCACAGGAAGTCTTATAAGAAATTTCAGTACATTCCACCCAATATTGGTCTATCTCGACCATCACCATCACCATCACATCCATTCAAATGCCATTTTCTCACAATTCCCTGTCTGTGCATGCGCAGATGGACGGAGTTTCCACTCTACACTAGTCCAGTCGGATGCTCCCACACAAATGCTTCAGCATGACATCTCACACGGCCCAGTCGGACCAATATGGGTTCACCTAGACCCCAAATCGTTCATTCAAATACTTTGTCTACTATGCATGCTTGAAAACTGTTGGCCGCTTCTCTCTTGCAGGAAACAAGCCTATGTTTATGTATACTATGATTGTCTTTTTGAATTTGGTGCTAATACTGTTATATGGAATATGGAATAGGTCTTTGGATTATGGACGCGGATATTCTCTAATGGACGACGGCTGAGTTATGAATGACGGACCAGACGCTTGTAATTTCCACTCCCATCCATCCACGCTCCCCCAGAAGTGCTTCACTATGACACGTCACACGGCCCAATCGGACTAATATGGGTCCATCTAGATCCCAAAACGTCCACCTCCATCTGCCTGCATACTGCGCATGCGTCATGAGAACTTTTCATCAAAAGTCAATCCATGGCCTCGAGACCCCTCCCATCGTCTTCTATAGCGCGAAACAGAATAAAAAGATGCCACACTCCATACCGCAAAGAACATTGAAGATATAATATGATACCAATAGACGAATATATATCAGCCTTCGCGGTTGTATGAATATGGGCATTATAATCAGAAGCAATCGCGGAATGTTCTGGAATTTCTTGAATTTCTGCTCCAATCAGAATATGCACTTCAAGTGTGGGTTGGCGATTGACTCGCTGTTTTCCATTGGATCGCTGCTTTTCCAACAATGCATAGACGAGGATGCACCTCGCGAGAAGCATGACATTCTCATTGGATGTGACGTCAGTCACAGGCACGTCCACTTTTTTCCTATACCTATAACATGGCCTATACTTAAAACATTGCGCTTGGACCCCCAAGTCATCTTCCTCCAGGTATCCATATATTGCATAGGCCATCTCTCGTTACAACTATGGCTATAACTTTTGATATCCTCCCTATATCTATAATATTATCCCTCATTCCCCATACCTTTTCCGCCATTTATCCCTCTTTTTATAACATTAGCCACGTCACCGGACGTGACGTTATCAACCCTCCACATTTTACGACCCAACAAATATCCTAAGAGATTGCTCAATTCTATACTACTACCATTCAACCGGCAAATTTACGCATTTAGTTGGAATTGGTCCGTGTAACCTTGCGCAGTTCAATTTTCGTTTTTCGTTTTTGGTTTCTCAAAATCAAAAATTGAAATTTTTGATTCTGGGATTACAAAAACAAAAAACGAAAATTGATATTTGACAGTCAATTTTCAATTTTTGTTTTTCGTTTTGCTTGACGCAAAAATGAAAATCAAATATTGAAGATTGCCTAGACTTGTCCGTTTTTCGTTTTTTGATTTTAACTTTGACGTATCAATGTTAAGTTCGCACGTGGACGGGTTATGATGTCACTTCCGGTATGACGAGTAGAATAGAAAACGCAAATCGTGTCGCATAAGAGGTGTGGCGCGCGAGAGGCATGTGGCCCACAAGGCCATCCTCGGGAGCCAGTGTATTGATCGATTTGTTAGGGTATCTATGCATTGCCTTGGTTAGTTGCCCACGGTAGTTCTGGATAAAACAAAGATCGAGGGGTATCCTCTAAATCAAACCAATTATTGAACAGGCTCAGCAAGCTCATTACGCCAAACCACTAGCTGCAATGTTTGAGATGTGACATCACTGGCATAACTTTGATGTCAGGCTGAAATCGTCATCGAGAGTCAAAGCAAAAACCGCCGGCTTGGGATACCGACATGCTAATTCAAAATAACCTCGGGGGATGAAATGTTCGAGGTTGAGGCAAGGACTTAAAACCCCAGTCGAATCACCAGAAATGTCCGGGTAAACCCTGTGAGAGGATTCACCATTTACCTGGACTTGTGAAGATGCACAAGACAGGTCTGGATTATTGATTATTGGCATTGAGGCCTGAGCCAATCAGGACGCAGTCTTAGATTTTCTCATTTCTAAAAATAGATGTTTAGAGCGCTAAAAAAGCGAGCAGCATTCATGCACACAACCGCTCTTTGTTATTGATTTGAAATATAGTATTCATAAAGATACCAACAAAGATTTAATACCAATAAGAGTAAGCATCGCGGTGATGGGCCGCGAAATCCGTATATGGCCAGCGTTCCGTAAACCACCATTTCAAACAAGCACACAAACGTCACGTTTGATGCCAGACGTCTGACTGCTTCAACGCTTCAGGTCCAATCTTCATTCTCTATTTTTGGGACCTGGATCGTTGGAGCGTTCACATGCCCGTCAACGTTCAGCGTCAAAAACGCTTCAACGCTGCGGGTGTCAAAAGCTTCAACGCATCGACGCGGGAAGTTCCTTTTGGGTTATGATTAAGGTGCCCACGTATTTAATATTTTACCCTACTTTAATGAAACTCATGTGTATCAACCCTGTTGTTCTCCATATAATGCTTCACACCTACTGCACGAATGCCCACTCACTTCTGGACATGCGCATTTGGCCCATTATAATCTAGCTCGAATGCCTGGCTCTAGGGATCTATAGTGTGGTGACACTCCCATATCTTTCCCCCAACTGGCTTTCCATATTGTGAAAGCGACGTTAAACCCTATTCACTCACTCACTCCATATTGTACTCCACACCTGCCTAAACAATTCGATTTGCGCTTTCCATACTACTCCGCGGACCGAAAGTGACATCATAAGCCTTGCGCGTGCGCAGTTAACATTGATGCGTCAAAGTTAAAATCAAAAAACGAAAAACGGACAAGTCGAGGCAATTTTCAATATTTGATTTTCATTTTTGCGCGGAGTAAAACGAAAAACGAAAATTGAAAATTGAATGTCAAATTTCAATTTTTGATTCTGAGAAACCGAAAACGAAAATTGAATTGTGCAAGGTTACACGGACCCAATCAGTATACGCGCTAAGCTAGTTGATTAGGCCAATCCACTGTGAGGTACGAGATGTGAGAGGTTTGAATTTTATCACGGGCCAAACTGCTTTGATGTCAAGCTGAAATCGACATCGAAAGTCAAAGCAAAAACCGCAGTCTTGGGATACCGACATGCTAATTCAAAACAAGCGCGGGGGATGAAATGTACGAGATTGTATAATAGTAGAGGCATTGACTCAAGAACTCATTCGAATCACCAAAAATGTCCAGATAATCGCTCGCGAGGATTTAGGATTTACCTTTACAACCGCTCTTTGTTATTGATTTGAAATATAGTATTCATAAAGATACCAACAAAGATTTAATACCAATAAGAGTAAGCATCGCGGTGATGGGCCGCGAAATCCGTATATGGCCAGCGTTCCGTAAACCACCATTTCAAACAAGCACACAAACGTCACGTTTGATGCCAGACGTCTGACTGCTTCAACGCTTCAGGTCCAATCTTCATTCTCTATTTTTGGGACCTGGATCGTTGGAGCGTTCACATGCCCGTCAACGTTCAGTGTCAAAAACGCTTCAACGCTTTAAGTGCGGGTGTCAAAAGCTTCAACGCATCGACGCGGGAAGTTCCTTTTGGGTTATGATTAAGGTACCCACGTATTTAATATTTTACCCTACTTTAATGAAACTCATGTGTATCAACCCTGTTGTTCTCCATATAATGCTTCACACCTACTGCACGAATGCCCACTCACTTCTGGACATGCGCATTTGGCCCATTATAATCTAGCTCGAATGCCTGGCTCCAGGGATCTATAGTGTGGTGACACTCCCATATCTTTCCCCCAACTGGCTTTCCATATTGTGAAAGCGACGTTAAACCCTATTCACTCACTCACTCCATATTGTACTCCACACCTGCCTAAACAATTCGATTTGCGCTTTCCATACTACTCCGCGGACCGAAAGTAACATCATAAGCCTTGCGCGTGCGCAGTTAACATTGATGCGTCAAAGTTAAAATCAAAAAACGAAAAACGGACAAGTCGAGGCAATTTTCAATATTTGATTTTCATTTTTGCGCGGAGTAAAACGAAAAACGAAAATTGAAAATTGAATGTCAAATTTCAATTTTTGATTCTGAGAAACCGAAAACGAAAATTGAATTGTGCAAGGTTACACGGACCCAATCAGTATACGCGCTAAGCTAGTTGATTAGGCCAATCCACTGTGAGGTACGAGATGTGAGAGGTTTGAATTTTATCACGGGCCAAACTGCTTTGATGTCAAGCTGAAATCGACATCGAAAGTCAAAGCAAAAACCGCAGTCTTGGGATACCGACATGCTAATTCAAAACAAGCGCGGGGGATGAAATGTACGAGATTGTATAATAGTAGAGGCATTGACTCAAGAACTCATTCGAATCACCAAAAATGTCCAGATAATCGCTCGCGAGGATTTAGGATTTACCTGAACTTGTATTGTAAAGATACATGAACATTGGATCTGACTATTATTTCGTGATGCTATATGTTTGCAGTGTTATGGACAGTGGAGCTCTCCTGATGCGTCATCGATTATCTCTGCTAGACACTGATTATTTATTCATTATGCTTGAGCCTTCAATATCAAGTGCTAAGTGGTTTGATATGTGAAATTAATCTGAACTCAAAGATCATTTCACAAACGTATATGTTTCTTGCAAAGGAGTTTTTATCGAACATCATCAACACGAGGATATTTCAATGATGTACTGCTATGGACGCGAGTGACGTTTTTATTTCGATTTTAAAATGTTCAACTTTTTATTCAAAAAGCCTTACCGTTGGTTGTTCCTGTAGTACCGATGTGAGCATTTTGTAGATAACTGATCATGAGTTCGTTACTGTTGTTTGCATCATGCTTAAAATATGTTTTAGTGATACGATTAGTGCTTGTTAATCGAGTATTCAGGTATAATGTTTGGAACACTTCTGGTAATCTCGTCAGTTTTAGGCGATCTCCGCGCAGTCATATGTCAGAATATCCCTGCTCAGAGACTGGCAAAAGACGTGTTCGCTGGCAAGATGGTTGCTGGCATATGACAAAGATACACCGTAGGAACGTATGGAAATTGATAGTGAAAGGTGTTACCGTGGGAGTGTTTCTTTCCCACACTGTAAATTGTTTTATTTTCGAGTCCCAACGATTGAACAGTTTCAATGTGAAATGCGATGATATATTTTTGTAACAAGAGGAACGTTCAAGGCTATAGAAAATCCACAATCAGACAAACACCTCACGAACAATACATGTCTATAATCAAATATATTTAACATGTTTTTATATTGTATTTTATATTTTATTACTCGTTATAATATCTGATTTTGGTCTATTCTGATGTAATGATTCTCTTATATATTTCTTTCGTCTTATTGACAATAAAACACAGTTTGAGAAGGTTTGCTTTGTTTCAAGTTAATTCTCATATGAGCAGATAGGAAATAAAAATCGTATTGTTCCATTTAAAAAAATGCCAACGCATTGTGATGATGAACACAGAGTTGCGCCGAATTGAATAGAAACTTTCGGAAACGAATTCGGCAATGCTGTATAGGGCCTACGACCAAGCGTCCTCTCCTCAAGTTCGTGTTGAATATAGCAGACAAACGATACAATACAACTGTGCTCAGACTCGTACCTCGTCCCCAGACTTCCTGAGATCTGAGGACAAGCAATGAGTAGCCATCTTGCCATCAGCGCCTGGCTGATCTGTCTGACCGAGTGACGTCACCGGTTCAGCTCGTCACTCACTTTGCTTCCATGCAAGGTACGTTTGCAACACCTCTCTTTGCTTTAATCGATTTGTGAATGAAGGAATGTAGGCCAAAAGTGTTTACGCGTCAGTAGTATATAGTACCATTTTCGAACCGTATTGGTGTTGGTGCGCATGCACGAGAAACCGAAAGTGGAGGTTTTGTGGAGGTGTGCGCAGGAGTGTTGTGCGCAGGTATGACGTCACTTCCGGTCTGGGTGAATGAGGCGTGACCTTGGGGGCATGTATGTCTCCGCGGTGATGCGGTCTGGCGGTGATGCGGTCTGCCTCCGCGGACCGAAAGTAGTCCCAAAACCGTGGGTTTTCGTGAGAATGTTCGGCAATCTGTAGGGACCGATTGGGTCGAGTGAGGTATCAATATGAAGCATACGTGAGGGAGTATCCAACGGGCTGGGTGCGACGTGGAACTGACATCGTTCTGCGCATGTGCAGTAGAGAAAGGGTATGGTAGTAGACGTTTTGAGGTCTAGGTGGGCCACTAGTGGGCCGATTGGGTCGTATGAGATATCAATGTGAAGCATTCGTGAGGGAGCATCCACCGGGACTAGTGTGTCGTTCGTTGTCAACATTCTGCGCATGCGCAGACTGGAAATTGTGGGAAAAGGGTACGGAAATAGACGTTTTGGGGTCTAGGTGGGCCACTAGTGGGCCGATTGGATCGAGTGAGGTATCAATGTGAAGCATTCGTGAGGGAGCATCCACCTGGACTAGTGTGTCGTTCGTTGTCAACATTGTGCGCATGTGCAGACAGGGAATTGTGGGGAAAGGGTACGGAAATAGACGTTTTGGGGTCTAGGTGGGCCAATGGGATCGAGTGAGGTATCAATGTGAAGCATTCGTGAGGGAGCATCCACCTGGACTAGTGTGTCGTTCGTTGTCAACATTCTGCGCATGCGCAGACAGGGAATTGTGAGAAAAGGGTATGTAAATAGACGTTTTTGGGTCTAGGTGAGCCCCTAATGAACCTATGGTGTCGTATGAGGTCTTATTTTGAAGCTCTCGTGAGGGAGTATCCGCCTGGACTAGTGTGTCGTTCGTTTTCAACATTCTGCGCATGCGCAGACAGGGAATTGTGGGAAAAGCGTATGGAAATAGACGTTTTGGGGTCTAGGTGGGCCACTAGTGGGCCGATTGGATCGAGTGAGGTATCAATGTGAAGCCTATGTGAGGGGGCATCCGCCTAGACTAGTGTGTCGTTCGTGTTCAACATTCTGCTGCGCAGGTCACGTGGTTTGGTGGGTCGTGTGTGACGTCACTTCCGGTTTTCAGAATGACCTCCGAACACAGACGAGTTCTAATTTTTCGTTAGACGTGTGGAATGCATGTACTAGAACATCCGGGACCTCTTCAACATCTGGGCTCTTTTCAACATCCGGGACCTCTTCAACATCCGGGTTTGGCCCGGCCCGGCCGCACGCCTGCGCGGGTTATCCGGCCGCACGCGCGCGCGGGTTAAAGGGAAGTTTCGGAAGTGTGCAAGGGCACTATATCACATCGGGGTATATATTTCATCCAAGTATAGCGGAAAGCGGTTGTCGTGAATAACAACAAGTTCAGCAATGTTTATGCAGTTTATTATCGCTAAGCTGGGGAACCCGGATGTTTATGCAGTTTATTACCCCCGGGCTGGGGGAGCCGCCCTGGGTATGTTTAGTATGTTCACAGCAAAACAAATTGAAATATCAAACACCATGTTTTATTAGTTAACGCACCGTTAACGGAAAAATTAGACGGTCAATTAGAGGTCATTCTGAAAACCGGAATTGACGTCACACACGACCCACCAAACCACGGGACCTGCGCAGCAGAATGCATGTGTTTACTGAGCTCAAGTCAACGATCAGCATGTAGACATAGTGAGCATATACGGCATGTTATGCTATTCATCGGTGCAAGGGTGACGCATTCAGCCGATGGGGGTGGTCCGTCACCTTGGTAACGAAGAACGTAACATTGGTGACCCTCTCTACGACCCATTGTGTGTTGGGGCGTTGACGATGTGCCCATCTCAAGGGATCCACGGTGTCCAGTTTCTCCAGCATCGTCTCTAGCGACGCCCGGTTCATGATGGTGAACGGCTGGTCAAACACATGGCTGTTATTACCGGCATAATAATACCGTAACTGGTCCGTCTCTTTGTGACGTAAGATGTACCCGAAAGCGACATTCAATTTGAAGACCTTAGCGTGGTCATCGAAAATGGCTTCCACGTGGCTGCGTAGACGGGTGAGGTCGGTCAGTGGGAAATTGTAGATATCTGGAATAGGGCGATCACGGTGGAAAACGTGTCGTATCATGGGCCATTGGCGCCGATAGATGTCACTCACTTGATGGGCGTCCTGTAACAGATCGCTAGGAACATCCACTGCATCTTCCAGAAAATGTTCGATGTCGTCAGGCGTATGACTGACAACAGTAATGCTAGGGACTGGCTGGATATCTAGGCTCTTCTGAACTGTGGGTATAGGCGGGCTCTCTGTGATCGCATCACCAGTGGCATTCGTCTCCCCGGGTTCATCTTCACTGGATCTGACCCTCCTGGATGCCTCTTTAGTGGGAAGTTGTCGCCCAAACCGTGGTGACGGACCATGAATCAAACGCTGATGCCGTCTCAACTGACTGGGTCGTTTGAAGAGTTGACCAAATTCATTACATTGTTCCGTCGCGCCCTCGTGGAATGAGCGTTCGTGGCGCAGTAAAGGATCCTCCCGATGGAATGACCGTGCGCAGATTATACAAGTATACCGTGCATCGTTGTGGGTGGAGGACCCGTGGCTTCGTAAATTATCTAGGCGAGTAAACTGCTTCTGCCAAGTTGTGCAAGTGAACATCTTGGTGGTTGACAGAGTGTCGGATAAAACGACCGGGCCGCTTCCCTTTTATAGCACGCTTGCTGGAGATCTATTTTTAGCACACTCAGTTCATCTACCTCCAACTCGAGGACCAAGATGTACTGGTGTACCACTGAGCCGCATTCCTGAAGAACCTCATACATACCCGGATGTAGGCGCGGACGTCAAGTACCCGGATGAAAGACACGGACGTCAGCGAAAAACCCCACATACAGCTCACTGCATGCAGTCGCCTCCTCAAGAACCTCATACATACCCGGATGCAGGCGCGGACGTAAAGTGCCCGGATGAAGACACGGATGTCAGCGAAATTCTGGCGGGAAAACCCCACAGACAGGTCAATACATGCATTCCTATCATGTTTCCTACCCAGGTCACGCCCGATTCACGCAGACCGGAAGTGACAGGGACTACACCCGTAGAGTTACGTATAGGCGCGCATGTGTGACATGGTCTATAAAACACGTCCCTCTGCATCCCATACCCCCATTCCTACAGTTACAGAGCCATGACGGACACCCATCCCTATGCGACTCGCATTTTACAGCATGCGACCGTGGTTAATTCACTCACGGGTTACCGAGCAGTGGTTCGGTCCATGTTTGCAGATGGCGACGACAACGAGGGGCGACGCCAGATCCTCAATGAGTTCACAGAAGCGGTCCTCGACAGAGTGCATTCGATGGAGAGGTGTGCACTCACCACTACTGGACTATGACAGCCATCCTTGATGCCCGGATTATGGACCACGAGCGCTCACGCCGGAACGAGCGACGGTTCGTTGGCCTAGTCATGGTCTTTGCCCTATTGACCCTGACGCTGCGGCAATGACAGCGACAGAAAAAGAACGGCTCTTCAGAGCCTCCACAGATGCGCGTATGTGCAACCGATATATACGAGGGTCAGTCACAGTGTGCGTCATTCACCGATCGTCATTGCGTCAACCATGTCACCGAGGGACCTGACCGTAAATACGAGAGACAGTCAGAGTGTGTGTCATTCACCGTGCGTCATTGGGTCAACCATGTCACCAGTCCTATGAGCCATCCTTCCCCTTACACCCCGGGTGGGGTTACACGTCTATGAAGATAAAGTCACCCTCGTGGAAGACCGTGGAGATGTTTGCTGGTCGCGCGCTGAGACCGTATCGAATACGGTTACGCTACACCGTGACGGCTGGACCCAATTTAAACGGGTGTTGAGCGGTGAGCTCGACGGAAACCTCATCCACATAGACAATGCCATCTACGTACACCGTGGACCCTTCTTCCCACGCCTGGGCCGTTACCAAGACCCTACGCGAGGCTTCATCCTAGACCCCGATCTGTGGACAGCCTTCGAGAAAGTGGTGCCTATCGTGGACCAGCTGTTTACACCGGACGAGCGGTCATCAGACGAGTTGGAGTGGGCTCGTGTCCTGAGAGAAGAGGCGGCAGAACCCAATGAACAAATTTCTAGCAATGAAACGAAGTCAGACGACGATACCATTGATTATCCGGCTAGACTCAGTCAGTCCAGTGACATGATCACCCGATCCTTTGATCTCACGTCATAAACTTTTTCTCCCTATAAATACGAGCGACAGTCAAATCTGGTACCATTCACGTACTGACCATGACGGAGCATATAATACTGGCGTTTCTCAGCTTGACCCCCGAGGTTTTCCTGCACGTCTATGCGGATAAGGTCGATATCATGGAAGAGGTGGGAGACATCTGTGATGCAGACCCTACACAACCGTGCGCGGCTCACATTCGTCTGTCCCGGGAGGGCTGGACCAAATTCAAACTGGTGTTGTCTGGTGAACTGGACGGTGACCTCATCCACTTGTGTCACGATGTGTACATCCGACGCGGCCCCTTCTTTGCTCAATTGGCTCGGCTAGATGGGGGTACAGTGCATTTTACCCTTCACCCTGTTTTATGGTCTGCATTGGAAGATGCCGTGGCAGATGTGGATCCAGTTCTTATCAAGCGGTCATCAGACGAGATGGACTGATCATTTACCATGGGCAATGTGCTGGCAGAAGCCAAAGAAGAAAATCAGAAAGAAACTCCGGCCCAAGATATACCCGTTATAAATAAACGATAGAGCCAGGGTCCATCATCATTTGTCACCATGAAGAGCTGGGAGAAGGTGTTGGATAACTTATACTACAGTCCCGACAGCCGGTGGCCTATGGTGCATTGTCGGCTCTCTAGCGAGCGGCCAAATCCCAGGGGATACAACGTGCCCAAGTCCGAGATTGGTTAAGAAAACAAGACACCTATACCTTACATCGAGCTGCCCGCCGCCACTTTCTACGGAACCGGGTCATCGTGGGTGGACTAGATGCCCAGTGGCAAGCGGATTTGGTCGATATGAGCGCAATTGCCAAACACAACGATGGAAATCGGTATATCTTGAAGTGCATCGATATCCTGTCGAATTATGCGTGGGTGGTACCCATCCGGACGAAAACGGGGGCGAATCTCATAGCGGCGTTCAAGGACATCTTCCAGACCGGGCGCAAACCCTTGTATTTGCAAACCGACGAAGGCACGGAATTCCTCAACCGTCCATTCCAACAGTTTCTGAAAGCCCAGAAGGTGTTTTTCTTCCATACCAACAACGAGACCAAGGCTTCCGTGGTGGAAAGGTTCAACAGGACATTCAAAGGTCGCATGTATAAATATTTCACCTATAAGAATACAAGACGGTACATCGATGTTCTCCCGAAACTTGTGAGTGGTTACAATCGAGCCTATCACCGTAGTATACAGAGAGCCCCCATTACCGTCACCCAACGCAATGAAGCCCAAGTCCGGCGTGTCTTGTACCCCAGGCAATCGCAGCGAACGCCGAAGGAGGTGTTCAAGGTCGCGGACCCTGTACGGATCAATAAAGTCAAGGGCAAGTTCGAGAAAAGTTACTTGCCCAACTGGAGCGATGAGCACTTCCTGATTAAACGGCGTCTACCCCGATAGCAGCGAGTCTATGAACTGGAAGATCTTCAAGGGGAACCGTTGGTAGGGACGTTTTACGAGACGGAATTACAGCCTGTCGTGTGAACAAAGCAAGACTACTACACGGTGGAGCAGATTTTGAAAACGGAACGTCGACGTGGCAAACTGTTTCACTTCGATAAATGGCAAGGCTGGCCCAGTTCCTTCAATTCCTGGGTCGTGGCCAACCAGGTGAAACGACTATAAAGCCAGACACCACTACCGTCATCCTTCATTCCACGTTCGACCACGGTGCTATGGACAAACAGCAGCTGCCTCTGAACACAGCGTCTCCCAAAACGCGCAAAGCGCAAGTGGGCTTTGTGGTGATATTGCTAACCCTGCTGAGTGTTGTACGGCGGTGTGTTTTACGACGTAGCCTATGTCAGCACTCTACTTAACCAACTTAGAACTCCAGCCGCCAGTCAAACCAGTCTACAGATAGCACCAGTCAACCCCGTATCGAGCCCAGTCATCACCACCACCACACCACGTGTACAAGCCACATCGAGCTCCATACCAAGTATACAGTCAACACCTACACCAAGTACACCCACTACGTCTGAAAACCCACCGGATTTCATCCCTCACAGTGAACAAACAACGACGACCGACGTACCCACCACCACTCCAGTGCACTCGTACCGAATTTACAAGAGCGGGTTACCACGACAGCGGATACACCTCCAACCATGGACCCTCGGTGGCAGCATCCCTTCAATTGCGTCATCGCAGGACCGACGGGCTCCGGCAAAACGCACTTCGTCAGGAAGCTCCTTCAACACGCCGACAGCATGATCACCCCACCCATTGCCCGAGTCGTGTGGTGTTATGGAGAATGGCAGGTAGCGTATGCAGCAATGCCCCACATCACGTTCGTGGACGGCCTACCTAACCTGGCCGATTTGGAACCCGACACCTTGGTGGTTCTGGATGATCTCATGACGGAGACGGATGCGCGCGTCACGCAACTCTTTACCAAAGGCAGCCATCATCGACGGCTCAGCATCATCTACATTGTGCAGAATCTGTTCAGTAAAAACAAAGAACATCGGAACATCAGCTTAAATGCCCACTACCTGGTGGTCTTCAAAAACCCGAGAGATACCACTCAACTGCTGCACCTGGCGAGACAGATGTACCCTGGCCGCACACCGTTTGCGTTGGAAGCCTTTAAAGATGCGACAACCCCTCAGCACGGGTATATGCTCTTCGACCTCAAGCAAGCCACCCCGACCACCTTCGACTACGGACCGGCATCGTTCCCGGAGAGACCCACCAGGTGTACATGCAAAAATAATGTAAACACATCCACAGTGGCTCTCCCAGCTGGAGTGTGTGTGTTTGATGATGGGGATAATAAAAAGAAATAATACCACATCATGGTTGACTTTGTCTCTGTTCGATATTGAGGAGGAAGATAGATAAAAAGAGCAGTACGGAAGGACGCTCCGACGCCCCGTGTATTGAAGACGGCCCCACCAGAGTTGGTCCGAACCATTGTACGCGGTGCGGACCCTGACCTTGTGCGCTGTCTGTGCGAGATCGGGTACAACCTGTTAAAAGGCAACGTACCACTGACTCCGGCTCAGAAGACCAAGTTGGTCAAGCATAAGACAGGTCTCCGAACCCTAGTCCAGAAGCGAGTCTCTCAAACACAAAAGAAAAAGGTGCTACAGAAAGGCGGCTTTCTCGGGGCCATCTTAGCATCGTTGGCCGCTTCCGTGTTGGGTCGAGTATTGGGTGGACTCTTCGGCCGACAATGAACCACACGAAAAAAATGGTCCTCGTCGAACCACGGTTCCTTCAAAACCTCCAGTCCCCCTACCCTGTTCCACCTACGGTGAAGACCATAAACACCGTCGATGAAGAGATGCAACAGATCTTACAAAGACCGGGGTTAAGCGACAGTGAGAAAGTACAACGGTACAATGAGACGCGTCAACGGTACATGACGTTCATGGACCAATTCAAAACCCTCTCTACCCCAGCACCACCACCACGCGACACACCGCCGACCTCAGCACCGCTCCAACAGCCGCCATTACCAGGAGTACCACCCACAGCCCCACAGTGGGTGGAAGACAAAGTCCTGAAGAGTGTATCTGCATCGTTCAAGAAACAAGCTGGCCTGGTATTACAACAGATGAAACAGAATCCTAACAAGACTTGGAATGACGGATTTAGTGAATGACCTGATGCGTCAACGCAGGTCGCACACGGATCCTCGAGGATGGGAGGTCTTCGCTCACGGCTTGAAAGACATGCATGTACCACAGGAATTGGTGGGGAACCCCCAGCGATGGGCCTGGATGCAGCGGATTCAGCAATCGCCGAGTGGCCCACTACCTTCTTGGGAAGCCGAGTGGGAACCGGAGTCACCCCCCAAAACACCACAACGACGGGCACCTTTTGTTGACGCCTTTAAAAAAAACACCCTTGATCAAGACACCCCAGATCTCCAGAGCCGTGACACGTAGCAAGTCACCGCGACGAACACGACGCCGGATACAACCGCCCAAGGCCTGGAACACCTATTAAAACCAACAGCAGCAGAAGGAAAGCTCAGTCGCCATGTTTTACCTCACCCTACCCAGTAACAGTTCGCTGGATGTGTTTCCTGGCAACACCTTGGCCAAGTACGTGACCCAGTTACCGCAACCGTTGCATTTACCTGGACGATGGGAATGTGGCCTCGTGGATATCCAATATCCTTACTCGTGGTACAACGTGCGAGCCAATGAAGTGTGATACGAGGTGACCTACGAAGGAAAAGACACCCGACTCACCCTCCCCGAAGGCCAATACGATACTCTCAAGGAGTTCATGCAGGGGCTGACAAGATTGTTGCATTATAAGGCTCTACGGGAGGTCACGAATGTTTCAAAATCCATCAAAACCTTTCCCTTCAAGAATCACGTGGACTTCGATTACAACGCACACAACGACAAGGCACAGATCATCCTCACCGCCAACGTGAGTGTTGTACTGAGTCCTATCCTACAGCAAATGCTGGACCTACACGGGTCCATCCGAGGACCATGGCCAGATCCCGATGGATATGAAGTCGGGTATGTACGGACTCTACGTCTACTCGGACGTGGTCGACAACCACATCGTGGGCGATATCAACACACCTCTGTTACGGGTGGTCCCCATTAAGAAGACGAATGGAGATCAAGTCACCCACAGTTTCACCCACATGCTCTACCTACCCGTACGACAAACCGACATCAACACTATCACGGTGGATATAAGAGATGACACGGGACGACCGGTGGCATTCGAACGCGGGAAAGTGGTGCTGACACTTCATTTTCGACAAGCACGTGCTCCTCACTTTGTATAATGAAGGTGCCTTACGAGTGCGATGCACGCAGCTATATGGACTATTATGCCCAACAGGCCGGAGGTGGCCTTCCGGTATTTGCAGGTGCGCGCATGCAACGAGGACATGGGCTGGGGAACATACTCGGGAGCATCGTCAAAACGTTCCTGCCCTTGGTGACGCGTGGGGTGAAAGCGATTGGCAAACAAGCGGTACGCAGTGGACTGCAAGTCGCCGGTGATGTCTTGGGGGGTACGGCACTCAAAAAAGCCTTGAAACGGCGGGCCAAAGAAGCGGGAGGCGTCTTGGTCGCCAAAGCACAACGCACCGTAGGGAATAAAAGACCTGCACCACCGAGACCACGCACCAGTCGACGTCCGACCCAGCGACGACGCACATCGAAGACCCAGAATATCTTTTCTTAAACATGTCCTTAATCCACCAACATGTCCTGCCCCTCCACCAACAGAGAATTTGATTTGTGGACCTTCCCGCCCACACAGACCAGTACCGAACAAGGATTATGGATGGAGCATCTCCCGCTCTCCAGCATCAACGAAACAGGGCCCATCGAGTTCACCATCAGTAATGCGGATACGGCCTATGTGGATTTAGCCCATACGTACTTGTATGTGAAAGCCAAGGTCGTCAATGGGGATGGCTCCAGAATCGTCGACCAAGCAACGGTGGGCCTGACGAATCTCTGGCTGCACTCTATGTTTCAACAGGTGGATATATTTCTCAGCGACAAACTCATCATTGACTCGTAACCCTATCGAGCCTACATCGAGACGCTGTTGTCGCATGGACGAGAGGCTAAAAAATCTCAGCTGACAGCCTTATTCTACCACGACACAGCCGAGCACATGGGCGCAGAGAACGACAATGCGGGATATAACAAACGGAAGACTTGCACCGCGAACGGCGTCTCGGTGGATCTTATGGGTCGACTGCACGCAAACATGTTCATGCAAGACCGGTACCTCTTGAACAAGATCCCCATTAAAATCCGACTGTTACGGGCGCCTCCGGCCTTCGCCTTGATGGCCACTAACGTAGAGGGGCATGCAACTGACTATAAGATTGTCATCCAAGACGCAGTCCTGTATGTCCGAAAAGTGAAACCGAATCCAGCCGTTCAATTGGGACACCTCAAAGCCTTGGAAACAAAACCAGCCCAGTACCCTATCCGACGTGTGCAAACCAAAGTGTTCTCTTTGTCTGCTGGAAATATGAGCGTCAACAAAGAAAACCTGTTCCTAGGGGAACTACCCAAGCGATTGATCCTGGCCTGTGTGAAAAATACCAGTTTCAGCGGAGCCTACCCAGAGAACCCGTTTGATTTTAAACATTTCGGCATCAATTTTGTGGCCCTGCATGTGGATGGACAACAGGTCCCAGCCACGGCCTTAACACCGAACTTTGGGCGCGCGTATTTCATTCGAGCCTATCAGAACCTGTTTACAGCCACCGGTCAAATCAACCAGGACGAAGGGAATATGATCAGTCGGGAGGACTACGCGAACGGATACACGTTGTTCTGTTTCGATATGACCCCCACCTTAGAGAACGACCACCAGCTGGCCCTCGCCAAGCAAGGCAATTTACGGTTGGAAATTCACTTTGCACGAGCCCTCCGGAGCACCGTCAATGTGATCTGCTACGCCGAGTTTGACAGCATCATTCAAGTGGACAAGGCGCGCAACGTCCTGTGTGACTTTGCCACCTAACATGGATACAGACTAGATAACCACCGTGCTGGAGAATGACTCAGGGACAAGTATGGTCTTTCAAGGGGTGTTGGCCCGAGATGTGTTCCCATTAGACCGTATGTATCCTGCTGCTTACGTTCTCAACACGGACCCGATGGATCGGTCCGGTGAACATTGGGTGGGCGTGTACTTGACAGAACAGCAGGGCGAATACTTTGACCCGTACGGCCTGCCACCTCTCCATCCCGATTTAACAGACTTCATGGATCAAGGCACAGAGACGTGGTGTTGGAACAGTCAAACGTTGCAAATTACAACACATATAAGGGAAGTGGGAAGAGGTGCCGACATACTGACTGCGTCACATGACTTCACAGAATAGTCCTTTGGTTAACCTATTCTAAAGCACATACCAAGAATCTAACGATTCGTGATATGTGTTGTATCTCAGGTACGCTTTTATTGTACCTGTTCATGTGGCAACTTGGATGATATGACCACACGGCCCCTAGCACCGGCATAAGCGGTATTAGATACAAATCTAGAGAGCTATGATGGAAATGCTCTGACAACTCGTATACTGGTAATTGGTGAGCTGTTTCGCTGTGACAACTCGTACATTGGAGATTGGTGAGCTGTATCGTCGTCAGATGTAAATGACGACATTTAACACAAAAGGCTAGCATCGCACTCTAGCCTGACCAGTAGCGTATGCGGACAATATTGCTTGTTTTACCTGTACCATCGATGCCGCGGAAGAACCTTATCTACCATCGTACAGATGTTTGACGAGTACCCCAAGACCGAGGACCGAGATGTACTCGTATATGACTGGGCCGCGCATCATTTCAATGTACAAGCCCCGTTCTGGGCTTAAGTTCTTTCAATGTACAAGCCCCCTGTTCTGGGCTTAAGATCTTTCTCGAAAAGCCCCCTGTTCTGGGCTTAAGTTCTATCGATTTCAATGTACAAGCCCCCTGTTCTGGGCTTCGGTTTTCACGTGGTTGTTCTCACGTTGTTGTTGTTACTGAATAAAAAAAAATGAGATCTCACAAAAAAAACCCAGTCTTGTGTGTTTTCTATATGAGCATAATGCATGAAGGCTATAACGGACATGTAGGGATTCGGTCAAACTGACCTTGAACACCGTGGAGAAAGTAGCCAATCAGTGGCCTAGGATGGGGCCAAATGTAACCCATCAATGTCCAGAAAACAATGCAAGAGCACTGCAGTAAAATAGAGAGCCAATGAAATCAGCCCACAGACCAAGCACATGTTTTGGTCTAGGTTAAGCGCGGGTACTCCAGCATTTGACGAGGAGTTACAAGTGACAAGAGCCACAGGTGGAGTGAAGTGAGGTTCGAGGTGTATACCGGGAAGACATGACCGAATCCCCACATGTCACCACGAAGACGGCGAGTGGAGTGGACACCTATAGATTAAGTTTATTACTATAAGTTCCATGGTTTCATGTATTTTTTCGTGCCAGTACGGTTCTGGGGAAAACTGAGGGTTCCCCACTGGTCATTTAACATGGGCATAGTGCTGGCGATATTGTCGGGGACCCTGTGCATTCC
Source organism: Hanleya hanleyi (assembly GCA_036873755.1). Classification (NCBI taxonomy): domain Eukaryota; kingdom Metazoa; phylum Mollusca; class Polyplacophora; order Lepidopleurida; family Hanleyidae; genus Hanleya; species Hanleya hanleyi. Next base: position 22,811 of record JAVTVY010007049.1, read on the forward strand.
ATGGGTGCTTCGGGAGGGCGGATAAAGGCTATCTATTGGCCCGGTGAGGGCCGAACCTTGCCGGAAGGGAGACCTTTGAGCTTTTGACCTGAATGTGACCTTTGACCTTTTGACCCGAAATTCACCCGCGCACTTCCGGATAACCCGCGCAGGCGTGCGGCCGGATAACCCGCGCGCGCTGCGGCCAGGCCGGGCCGGGGAAAACCCGGATGTTGAAGAGGTCCCGGATGTTGAAAAGAACCCGGATGTTGAAGAGGTCCCGGATGTTCTAGTACATGCATTCCATACGTCTAAGGGAAAATTAGAACTCGTCTGTGTTCGGAGGTCATTCTGAATACCGGAAGTGACGTCACACACGACCCACCAAACCACGTGACCTTCGCAGCAGAATGTTGAACACGAACGACACACTAGTCCAGGCGGATGCCCCCTCACATATGCTTCACATTGATACCTCACTCGATCCAATCGGCCCACTAGTGGCCTACCTAGACTCCAAAACGTCTATTTCTATACACTTTTCCAACAATTCCCTGTCTGCGCATGCGCAGAATGTTGAAAACGAACGACACGCTAGTCCAGACGGATGCTCCCTCACAAGAGCTTCAAAATAAGACCTCATACGACACCATAGGTTCATTAGGGGCTCACCTAGATCCCAAAACGTCTATTTCCATACCCTTTTCCCACAATTCCCTGTCTGCGCATGCGTAGAATGTTGAAAACGAACGACACACTAGTCCAGGTGGATGCTCCCTCACGACTGCTTCACATTGATACCTCACTCGATCCCATCGGCCCACTAGTGGCCCACCTAGGTCCCAAAATGTCTATTTCCACACCCTTTTCCCACAATTCCCTGTCTGCGCATGCGCAGACTGTTGACAACGGGCGACACACTAGTCCAATCGGATGCTCCTTCACGACTGCTTCACATTGATACCTCATACGACCCCATCGACCCACTAGTGGCTCACCTAGACCCCAAAACGTCTATTACCATACTCTTTCTCTACTGCGCATGCGCAGAATGACGTCCGGTCCACGTCTCACCCAGCCCGTTGGATACTCTCTCACGCATGCTTTACATTGATACCTCAGTCGACCCAATCGGTCCACCAGCGGTCCCTACAGATTGCCGAACATTCTCACGAAAACCCACGGTTTTGGGACTACTTTCGGTACGCGGAGGCAGACCGCCTCACCGCCAGAACGCATCACCGCGGAGGGATACATGCGCCCAAGGTCACGCCCCATTCACCCAGACCGGAGCACACCTCCACAAAACCTCCACTTTCGGTTTCTCGCGCATGCGCACTGACACCAATACGGTTCGAAAATGGTACTATATACTACTCGCGTCACAAATAGAGCAGTATTATTAGGCCCGGGCTTGGTAAACATGTCACAATCTGTTACTATGGAACTATAAAAAATGCGTGTCTGACCTTAAGATCTGTTTTCTTGTAAGGAAATTTTTAATTCCTACGAATGTCTATGTTAATTGTACTTTTCATGTTTGACATTGCCAGGCGAAGGGTTGTTTGATTTGGTAGTTTGTGTGCCCTTTCCCCCATCTATTCCTCCTCCCTACCTTCCAAAAAATAGAATAATGAGTATTTCAAGCCAATTGTATTCATAATTCCAACCTTTCGGGCTGATATATTTCCCAATCGAAATTTTTAAATTGAATTTTAAATTGAAATTCTATTATGAAATCAGTCTCAGTAAACTTAGATATAATAGCACGGAATATTATATCTGACTTCATCGCTATATAAATCCCATGCGAATTTGAAACTACATTTGTTAGCCAATCAGGTGGCTAGCTTGGTGAAACAATTTCCAGATCACGCCCACAGTAATTACACACGATAGCACGTGGACTAATATACAAACCTTATCGGGAAACAGTATGCAAATAGGGCATCATTTCCAGACAATGCGTGGAGAGTTTACTCCCGCCGAAAAGTCTGGCTTTGTTAGAGGGTAGAAAATATCAAAATATTGTGCCATGGGAAGATGTTAATCTCAGTGAACTAATCGTCAAACAGTGTCAAAGAGAAAAGGAAGAAATTGTCGTGATTGGCTTATTTGAGATCTCGTAGAATATCGGCGAACACTTCGCACGAAGTTTTCATAGTGTTACGTCTAGATGGTATTCCCCTGATTTACCATCTTTTTTACCTAGATTGGTATAAAATAATGTTTTAAACTGAAGGTTCAAATTCAAACTTCAAGGGTTAAATTCAAATTTCAACTTCCAAATTAAATTTTAATTTCCAATATCAATTCAAATTTAAAATTTCATGTAAGCTTAAAATAAAAATTTTAATTTCAAGTTCATAAGATAAGTCTATTTAGGATGATGACCCGAAATTATGTGAATCTTGTCCACATATCAGTTTGAAATTGATTCCATCATGGGCTAGGATTTCATTCAACACGATTTATTGTGTGGCATACATGTACGCTTGGTGCTTTTCTTTCATAGTGGAATACGTGGCGTTAAAAAACGGACAACATTCCCGACAAGGCTATGGTGTAAAAACTCCCATTGAAAAGGTAATATCCCGGACAAGAGACTGACAATGCAACTTGAAGCAGATCCTTGTCAATTACATTTCGTGATAGTCCGTGAGCTACTAAGGGGTCACCTTGCACTCCCCTCCCCCCCACCCCCCCACTACAGAGCGAAACTGTGTTTTTATGTACCTTAGGACATGTCAAATAAGAAACAACTTGCTAACAGTCGATAAATTGGGACTCACTACCCCTTTAATCAGTTTGAGATTACTCCCTGTGTTAAAAACTACAATTTTTGTGACAATAGGGCTGTCCCACGAAAGCTTCAATATGATACCCCACACGTCCCATTCGGACCAAGAATGGCCTCAGTCTCTCAAACACACCCCTATGCACCCCTGAAATGGCCGCTTTCGCTACCATTCGTACTGATGACGTCACAGATGACATGGAAATCCCTCAAGTCGTGGTCTACACCACGAGAGAAAATTTTCTCTATTTCTCATCCGCGTGAAGGTCTCACGTCAACTGCTAATCCCAAGAATGCAGTAGGCTTAATAAGCCCGGTATATATATAGGTATCCGCCGTGTGACATGAACAACAACTGACACAATTAAACCACATAAGAACAACTCACTAAGTGAGAAGACCACATGAAAGGAAGCCAAGAAAAACAACCCAGGAGTGGTAGGTAGACAGTATTTAAGGTTAAGTTTTGCCGGGGGAGATAACTCTTGCATCCACCAGGGGGCGCTGTTTCCAGGTTAAAGTATAGGAAGCGGCCATTTACGGCCTTTGACCTCTGAGGCCGTGTAGAGGTCAAGGCCGCTATAGTTCCAACAGGTGGCGCCCCGTCTTTCACCTCAAATTCTTCCGCGGTCTGGTGGTCATGCGGTCGCTGGAAAAAGCTTCCGCGGAGAAAAAGTAGTCCCCAGACTTGAAATACGCTGCATGGTCCGATTGGGTCGAGTGAGGTATCAAAGTGAAGCATTCGTGAAGGGGCATCCAGTCATGGGTGGGTGCATGTAAAATTAGGATTTTTCCCGAAACTATAAAAAGCGGAAGACGGACTTTACCCCTAAAATAGGGGAAAACACCTATCAACCCTAGTCAAAAGGGCTAATATAGGTCCCCGGGCTTATTGGGACCTGTCTATCCAGTCAATGGGGTGGGTGCATGTAAAATTAGGATTTTTTCCCGGAACTATAAAAAGCGGAATACGGACTTCACCCCTAAAATAGGGGAAAACACCTATCAACTCTAGCCAAAAGGGCTAATATCGGTCCCCGGGCTTATTGGGGTCTGCCTATCCAGTCAATGGGGTGGGTGCATGTAAAATTAGGATTGTTTTCCGAAAATATAAAAAGCGGAACTCGGACTTTACCCCTACAATAGGGGTCTGTATTATACAATATAAGGGAAAATGCCTGTATGGGGTATGGGGATGGTCATTTTTTTTTGTCGTGGGCTTTACTATGGCTTGTGGGGTCGCGTTTTTCTCGTCTCGCCGAGAAAAACACGATGGGAGGGGTCCCGGAGCGAAGCGGTGAAATTTTTGGGGAAAGTCACCGAGGTCTGTATATAGGCCCATAGGCTGGCCATGGGGGGTATAGGTCCAACCTGGGAAATTCACACACGTTCATTGTGATATGGGTTGCTTGGATTTGTTTTTCACGTCTCGTCATTTAGAACACGATGGAAAGGGTCCCGGAGCGAAACGGTGAAATTTTTGGAAAAAGTCACCGAGGCCTGGGTAGGCCCATAGGCCTATACTGCATGACTATGGGTGTATATGTCCATACGGGGCGGACGTTTTGGGATCTAGGTGGGCCACTAATGGTCCGATGGGGTCGAGTGAGGTATCAATGTGAAGCCTATGTGAGGGGGCAACCGATGGGGTGGATGTGGGGTAGGAATATCGTCATTCTGCGCATGCGCAATAGACAAAGTGTATGGAAATAGACGTTTTGGGATCTAGGGGAGCCACTAGTGGGCCGATTGGATCGAGTGAGGTATCAATGTGAAGCCTATGTGAGGGGGCATCTGATGGGGTGAGTGCGGGGTTGAAATATACACGAATGCGCATCCGAGGGGATGAGTGTGACGTGGAACTGACGTCATTCTGCGCATGCGCAGTAGACAAAGGGTATGGAAATGGACATTTTGGGAACTAGGGGAGCCCCTAATGGGCCGATGGAGTTGTATGAGATATCAATGTGAAGCCTATATGAGGGGGCATCCGATGGGCTGGGTGTGGGGTTGGAATATCGTCATTCTGCGCATGCGCGGTAGACAAAGGGCATGTAAATAGACGTTTTGGGGTCTAGGCGAGTCCCTAGTGGGCCGATGGGGTCAAGTGAGGTATCGTTGTGAAGGAGTCGTGAGGGGGCATCCGCCCGGACTAGTGTGTCGACCGTTTTCGACATTCTGCGCATGCGCAGACAGGGAATTGTGGGAAAAGTGCATTGGAAGGAACGTTTTGGGGTCTAGGTGGGTCACTAATGATCTGATTGAGTCGAGTGAGGTATCAATGTGATGCATACGTGAGGGCGCATCCGCCTGGGTGGATGGGTGTTAGAAATATCGTCATTCTGCGCATGCACAGGCAGGCCGTAGTATGGAAATAGACATTTTGAGGCCGATATGGACCACTATTGGTCCGAATGTGTCTAGGGAAGTGTTATTTTGTAGCTCTCGGGGTGTAGACCACGACTTGAAGGGATGTCCACGTCACCTGTGACGTCACTGGTGACGTCATCAGTGAGAGTAGTAGCGAAAACGGGAGTTTCGGAGGTGCGATGGAGTGCATTTGGAGTAGATAACGGCCTATTTTTCCATGGGGTCTCGTTTTTCTCGTCTCGCCAAGAAAAACACGATGGGAGGGGTCCCGGAGCGAAGCGGTGAAATTGTTGGGAAAAGTCACCGAGGTCTGTATATAGGCTCATACTGGCTATATGTGGGGGGAGGGGTGGTCAATTTTTTTTGTGGGCTTTACTATGGGTTTTGGGGTCTCGTTTTTCTCGTCTCAATTGCGCGCAGGGGTCAAAGGTCAGTTCCGGTCACGTGAACGGAAGCGGAAGTGACCTCACAGGTCATATGCAAATGTCACTTTCGAGCTCTGAGCTCCACACGCTTTGAGCTCCAAGAGCTCCGATCCAAGACCTCTGCCACACGGGAGCTCCCACCACCACCACCACCGGGCGTTGACGCCCTTGCCCGTGTGAGTGAATGAGTAAGTGAGTGAATGAGTGAGTGAGTGAGTGAGTGAGTGAGGCGTCCCCAACGCCCGTCTTAACGCATGGACGCACTAACGACGGTGAGTGAGTGAGTGAGTGAGTGAGTGGTCATATAAGGTCGTTTGCACACCATTAGCCTCAGTCTGTATCCATCCTTTGACCGGGTACCATGTCGAGTACATGTCCGTTCTGTCAAAAGACACTCTCTCGTCGCGACAATATGCTCAGACATATGCGTCTAACGCATAGACAAAAGACACCACCAAGTCCCGCTATAGGTCCACCAAGGATGGCGTAGGACATCCCTATACGATGACGGTGAGTGGCCCTACGGGGTGTGGAAAGACGTCCTGGGTGATGAAGTTTCTAGAGGAAGGCAACCCCAGCTCCGACACGTGTTGTTTGGTGTTATAGCCAGTGGCAGCCCGCCTACGAATTCCTTGCCCCAGGAATTCCTCACGACATAGACGAACCCTATTACTTCGATTCCGAGCAGACCAACGTGGTAGTGCTCGATGATCTGATGAGTGCGGCCAAGGACAATTCGAAAATCGCCAACCTATTCACCAAAGGGTCCCATCATCGCAATCCGTCCGTCATCTATTTGACTCAGAATCTCTTTCCTCAAGGGAAGGCGTCCAGAGATATTGCCTTGAACTGCCAATACTTTGTGTTGTTCTCCAATCCCATTGACAGAGCACAAATCCGTGTGTTTGGTAGTCGAATGTATCCTCAGAACATCGACCATTTCATGCAGGCGTTTCAAGGAGCGACAAGCCGTCCGTACGGCTACCTGTTCGTAGATTTAAAAGCCCATACCCCGGAAGATCGTCGGCTGACGACCCACCTGTTACCCGGCGAGGCATCACCGCAACGTCATATATCCCGACACCATCCACCGAGTCCACATCTGGTAGGGCAGCAGCAGCAACCCACCCCTATACAGCGGGGCCCCTTCATACCATCAGTCCCGGAATATCACCCAACCGTGAAGGACCAACCCGAGGTTGAAGAACATAATGTGAACTCGAGACTATGGAAGGATTTGTTCAAAGAAAGTATGGACGCCGAGCTGGGCGAGATGTTGGAGGCCACAGGAAACAAGTTTCAACGCAAAGGGTATTCGAAAGAGGAAGCCGCAATTTTAGCCCATAACAGATTGGCACCCAGACTACGACGGGCTTTACGCCAGCGGTATGTCGACCTCGTGACCCATATGAAATTGTTGGATAAGGACCCAGTCCATATGGAAATTGAAAGAACAGCGTCGATGTTGAAAACCTCGGGCATGAACTGGAAAGCGGCGTATGTCAGAGCAATAGCACTAAACGTTAAGAAAGTGTGTTAAGGCGCTGAGACGGGCGTTAAGGCGTAACGACTGGCGTTGACGGGCGTCACTGTATTTCGGTGAATTGGAGTCAATTCCATGGAAATCAGAGCTTCTGAGCTAATTCACCAGGGCGTTGAAGCGTTAAGCTAAGCGTTGATGGCCGTTACTGTCTATAAAAGCAAGCGTATTTCCCAAAACACGCACAGTCGACGTTCAACCGTCAACATGACTTATACTTGCTCTGAGTGCGAACGCACGTTCACCAGACATTACGATATGATGCGACACCAGAAAAATATACATGGGATTGAAGAGTCCGAGGAGTCCGTTGAGGCGGATGCTGATACAGAGACTGCTGAGAGTGTATCGACTGATACCGAAACAGAGATTGCTGAGAGTCCATCTAGTGATACGGAGAGCTTGACCTCAGATAGTCAGCCTACATCCGTGGAAAGTGAGGCAGAGCCTACCTTCTGGGATCGTATTGTGACAGCAGCTATCAATACTTACGCTGCAGCGATCGAGGACGCCGGAGAGGATAATTTACAACAGGCATACACCCAAATGCGCCCTCGCATCAGGAAAACAGCCATGGCGATCTATGAACAGTATACCTTACTACCGCTTGAAATGAAAGGCGACCCCACGCACAGGTCCATCATGAAGACCAAGCGTCACTTGGAAGAGGCTATGGGGCTACCACCCACCGAGGCCCTGGAAAATGCGACCAGAATGCGCAAACAACTGTTTCAGGACATGCTGCCCGAAGAATATCCAGGCCTGCCCGACGACGCTTAGGTCACACCGAGCAAAGATGGAACTTTTTGAAATGGCGACTTCTGATTGGACAAGAATACATCTAACGGACAGGAACGAATATGACAGATGCAAATGGTGGCCTCTGATTGGGCAAGAGTCTTTTTGAGTTGTAAACATACCCAACGCGGCTCCCCCAGCGTTGGTATGATGTAACATTGGGGAAAATAAACTATATGAAAATAACTTCTTGTTGTTGTTGTTCTCTCAAGTGTCATCCTTGTTGTTGTTGTTGTTCTCTCTCCGGTCTATATCCGGATGAAACCACAGATGAACAGGTCAGTACACGCATTCCTATCATTCAATATGACCTTGAACTATCACCTGATCTCCCCGTGATTCCCCAAATACAAATTGACATCTTCGCCCACCTCCGGGTCTCTTCGGTGACCTCCGTAACATCTTCGGTAACCTCCGTGTCTCTTCGGGCACCTCCGTGACATCTTCGGCCACCTCCGTGTCTTCCTCCGTAACTACCCGACTGTTCCCGTGTATACTCGGATGTACCCGGAACGTCCATCTCTACCCCAAACACACACCCACATACCCCCCAAAATGCCTGCTTTCTATACTACCGCCTGCCTGCGCATGCGCAGAATGATGTCAGTTTTACGTCACATCCACCCAGGCGGATGCTCTTTCACATATGCTTCACATTGATACCTCACTCGACTCAATCAGACCATTAGTGGCCCACCTAGACCCCAAAACGTTCCTTCCAATGCACTTTTCCCACAATTCCCTGTCTGCGCATGCGCAGAATGTCGAAAACGATCGACACACTAGTCCAGCCGGATGCCCCCTCATGTATCCTTCGCAACGATACCTCACTCGATCCCATCGGCCCACTAGGGACTCACCTAGATCCCAAAACGTCTATTTCCATATCCTTTTCCCACAATTCCCTGTCTGCGCATGCGTAGAATGTTGAACACGAACGACACACTAGTCCAGGCGGATGCCCCCTCACGTATCCTTCAGATTGATACCTCATACGACTCCATAAGACCACTAGTGGCCCATCCAGACCCCAAAACGTCTATTTCCATACCCTTTTCCCACAATTCCCTGCCTGCTCATGCACAGAATGACGATATTGCTAACACCCATCCACCCAGGCGGATGCGCCCTCACCTATCCTTCGCAACGATACCTCACTCGACCCCATCGGCCCACTAGGGACTCACCTAGACCCCAAAACGTTCCTTTCAATGCACCTTTCCCACAATTCCCTGTCTGCGCATGCGCAGAATATCGAAAACGATCGAAACACTAGTCCAGGCGGATGCCCCCTCACGTATCCTTCGCAACGATACCTCACTCGACCCCATCGGCCCACTAGGGACTCACCTAGACCTCAAAACGTCTATTTCCATACCCTTTTCCCACAATTCCCTGTCTGCGCATGCGCAGAATGTTGAACACGAACGACACACTAGTCCAGGCGGATGCCCCCTCACGTATCCTTCACATTGATACCTCATACGACTCCATAGGACCACTAGTGGCCCATCCAGACCCCAAAACGGCTATTTCCATACCCTTTTCCCACAATTCCCTGTCTGCGCATGCGCAGAATGTTGAACACGACCGAAACACTAGTCCAGGCGGATGCCCCCTCACATAGGCTTCACAGGGATACCTCATACAACTCCATCGGCCCATTAGGGGCTCCCCTAGATCCCAAAACGTTTATTTCCATACACTTTGTCTACTGCGCATGCGCAGAATGACGTCAGTTCCACGTCACACCCATCTCCACGGCTGCTCCTAGACGAATGCTTCACATTGATACCTCATACGACTCCATCGGACCACTAGTGGCCCACCTAGACCCCAGAACGTCTAGCGGGACCCATACAGGGTCCAGTTTTCGACACTAGATGACCACATCCCGACAAAATGGTCAGTTTTCGACACCGGACGTGCCGCCATCTTGAACCAGAAGGCAGACGCCGCCATCTTGGATATGTCCCATAATGCACCGGGTCAAAATACTCGCTTCTGATTGGCTGAGGGCAGCGCCCCACCCAACCGGAAGTGAGCGCTCCACAAATGAGAGGCAATTTACGCTTTTCCTACTACTGACCTGTTCTATTCCATACGACTTGTAGCATGCGACTAAACTCGATCGAGTGTTCTCACGATGCAACTACGTTGTCTGCTACAAGTTCCTACTACAAAATCGCGCCGTGAGAATGGGCCTTAAGGATGCCTGCTGGTGGTTTTGGGCTTTGGCGGCTATTTTGCCTGTTTGTCACAGCAGGTTATTTTGCCTGTTTGTCACAGCAGGTTATCTCCCTTTCCTAGGTTAAGCGATATAGATTTCCTTCAAAAGAGTTCTAGCCGAGAATTTTGCTCAGCAACCTTCATTCAATTTGATAAATTTGTATAGACATTGTGATTATCTTCAAACAGTTATAATATAGGAAAAAGTTAAATACTATTTATACGATTTTTTCGCGAATATGCTTCAAAACCAGGGATTTTCCCTTTGTTTTCTGGGTTATCAAATGGAGCATGAGTCTACAGCTAAAAAAAACCCGCACACAAACCTATATTTTTTTTCTTTGTTTTTCCTCATATTACACAATTATGAATGCAACACGTCACATTATTCAAAAAGTTAATCACTTTGATTTACCACCAGCGGACATCCTTAAGACCACTGTGATGTTGATATTGAGGATCGACAGACAAATTTGCATGTCTGCAGACGTTCTGATTTCAGCAGACGCATTGCAAATTTCTCGGAAAATTTATACTTTGATATTTGAGAAAATGGGAAAATACAGACCGGTAATTATGATAAACAGAAGATTGACTTTCTCAATTTTTCACTTGCTACTTTATCAAACAAAACTCGAGAACGTGTGTTACAATGACAATTCCCTATGAAAATGCCAGGTAAGTTTGTATGTTCGATATTGTATGTAATACAGTACCCCTGTAATTTAACATTTTTCTAAGAAGAAATATAAAGATTTAGTAGGAATCAGTGTTCTAGTTTATCCAAACCTACACGAGCACATTATTGTTACATGAACACAAGCACAACAACTACAAGTTCTGGAGTTCGAAGGTTCCAAACAGTTCGAAAAATGTCATTTTTATTACATTTCGGATATAAAGGTGGGTTATACTGGGACTTTGTATGGTCTACTTTAATGATTTAACTATGCTATAAATACACGGGATCAGATGTAATAAACAAAGCACAAATTTGCTAAGAATTTACAATGTTTTAAGAAGTCAAAAACCTCGCTTGTCCATAGCAAATAGAGCTACCATGAACGAGATAATCGGGCGGGGTTTTGACCAAATCTAAAGTATATATGGTCGATCACATCTGCACCATAAAATGTATGGTCAGACTGAGAACACACTATCCAATTCCAAATCCTTTCAAAATGTTCCCTTTAAGGTTAATATTTTCTATTTTATTGAATTCACTTTTATTCGAATAATTTCTTCGTACATTCAAAGAGATTAGTTGTATGCTACAGAGTATGAAACCGTCTTACCTGGAAACATTCGCTTATTTACTTTTTTTTCTTTTGACCTAGTGGTATCCATATCGGAAGGGTTTTGTAAGCGGCCTTGTGGTAGCTGGTGTTGGTGGTGGCTCCTTCATATTTGACCAGGTACAAACGGCCTATCTGAATCCGGACAACGAAAAGGCCAACTACCAGTATCCGGGTGAAACGGACAAGTATGTATTCGTTATTTCGTGCACAATGCCTGATACTGTAAAGTCCAACCTGTTCGACATACATGTTCCGGGTGGTCGAAATTATATATTAATTTGTTAATTAAATAACCAAAACTATTAACATTATCAACTGTTTTCCCAATACATGCCAAATATTATCGAAGCGATCGTCACGTATCATACAAGGACATTCTGCTGGGCTATTTTTTTCCATTGGACTGTCAAAATGCAGGTAGGGAAAATAATTTGACAAATGATACTAGTTCCAAACGATCAAACTTCCTCTGTATACAGTTATCATTTCGCCATGTGGATGGTTCGTACAGCATCTCAACGGCTGTGTACGGGGTTGTGTGGGGTTCTGCAAACGGTGTAGTAAATTATAAAATTCATATCTCGAAAAATTCCGCGTCCACAATGTTGCTACGTAAACACTAAATTTTATATATCACGTACTTTCCAACCCGAGTTCGACGCTAAAATGCTAAAAAAAAAAACTCAGAAGGTTTATAAATCTTCAATGCGATCGGGCGAGGGAAAATTAGCCCGTCATCACTTTCAAAGCATTCGTAACTCGATCAATACCGAAGCTTGTTATTTGAAGGCCATCATCATAAATATGTATACTTCCTATGGATTGAAAATCTATTGACTCGATTTACAGTCACGCACACACACACACACCAACACACACTCCTACACACACACACACAAAGGCGTTTATTCGCATGTAAACATCACAGTCTGTGAGACACTGTACCATTCACATGGCAAGTGAATACAGAGATTTGAATATCTGCATTTGACGATAAAATGGACAATGGACAAATAAAAAAAAAAAAAAAAAAAAATGAAAAAGGCGCACTCGGGGAGTAGTAAACAAAGGGGAAATTCAGAAGTGCAAACAAGCGCGTTTGGAGAGAGGTGGGCATGTTCGCTCTGGCTAGCTGTTAGAGTTACCTCAGCGTATGTGTATAGATGTGTGTGGAGGAGGAGGAAGTGGAGGAGGAGAAATGGGAGTGAGTATGTGAGTGAGTGGGTAAGAAAGTGCATGAGTGCGTGGTTAAATAAAGTCTTTTGTAAACTTTTAACCTCGGGATGTATGCAAACATGAATGGTATCCTATTGAAGCTCTTATCGGGTAGAGCCAGACTGGTGGTGATACGAGTGCGCGTGCGAAATGAGGAGTAGTAGAGAAAGGAGAGTTGCCGAGGTGCTGACTATGCTCCAGGTACTTCAAGGTTATATGCATAGTCATACTTGCAGCGAGAGGAGGAAAATCACACGCAGCGCCTTAACGCCTATGTTAACGCCTCAACGCCTATGTTAACGCTTTAACGCTTTATCTTAACGCCATAATGCCTTAGCATAACGTCTTGACACCTTGATGCAAGCAGTTGAGAGAAAGAAAGATCAACACGTTCACAAGTGTTCATATATTTATTATTCCCTCCAGCACATCATTCCCACGCTGGAGGACCCGCGTTGGGTATGTTTACAATTCAAGTATGCTCTTGTCCAATCAGAAACCGCCATTTCAGAAATCGTATTTCGATGAATTAGAGTCCATTCCATGGAATGTCTAGAAAAATCAGAGCTTCTGAGCTCTTCGATGGAATCTTCGGCCAGGGTCGCTCTGATCCGTTTGTTCTAATCGTCGTCGGACAGACCAGGATACCGTTGAGGCAACACATCCTCAAACAGTTGTTTGCGCATTCTGATCGCATTTTCCAGGGCCTGGGTGGGTGGTAGCGCCATATCCTCCTCCAAGTGACTCTTGGTCTTCATGATGGATCTGTGCGTGGGGTCGCCTTTCATTTCAAACGGTAGCAGACTATACCGTTCATAGATGGTCATGGCTGTTTTCCTGATGCAGGGGCGCATTTTGATGTACGGCTGTTGTAAGTTATCCTGTCCGGCGTCTTCGATCGCCGCAGCATGTGTATTAATACCTTCATGCACAATACGACCCGAGAATGTAGGTTCTGCCTCAGTTCCCTGAGATGTAGGCTGACTATCTGAGGTCAAGCTCTCCGTATCAGTAGATAGACTCTCAGCAATCTCTGTTTCGGTATCAGTCGTTGGACTCTCAGCAGTCTCTGTATCAGCATCCGCCTTAGTGGACTCCTCGGAGTCTTCAATCCCATGTATATTCTTCTGGTGTCGCATCATGTCGTGATGTCTGGTAAACGTGCGTTCGCGCTCAGAGCATGTATAAACCATGTTGATGGTTGAACGTCGACTGTGCGCGTTTTTGGAATACGCTTGCCTTTATAGTCAACGCCCGTCGTTACGCCTTAACGGCCGTCTCATCACCTTAACGGCCTATCCCAAACGCCTTATTCATTGTCGATCATCTATGGACGGACATCATTATGTTGGGGATTGAAGAAGATAATTTCCCGTCTCCAGCTGCGTCTCCATAAAGGTGTGAAATGCCTCATCCAGGGTCAGCAGATTCTGGGCACGGGTAGTTGTGTTGGTATCTTCTTCGAGTACTATCTGTGTCTCATGCAGCAGAAGACATACCCGGGTCGCCCATTGGATGTCCTCTATGAGCGTGATAAGATGACAACGCATGCGTTGGTACTGAGAGGCCTCGGTGGTCACAGCTTTGGCTGTATCAATAATAGCATCGGCTTGAACGTTGGCTCGACGTAACTCTTCGGCTAGAATATCTTCTTTCTCTACTACTCCCGAGTGATCTATATATAGAACAGGGGTTTTCCCAGAAAACTTCCCAGCGCAGAGCTGACGCCATGATCTATAAATAGCGATGATGTAATGATCTATAAATAGAACAGAGGGGTTCCGAGCCAAATCCCCAAACAAATTTACCCCGACATAGAGCGATGACCTACAAAGCAGGGTTTTCGTGAGGGCCCTTATCGACTATGACGGGCTGTTAATTATTGATGGATGTCCGATAATATAACAATAACATGATTTTATAGAGTGTTATACTTTTTTATTAGCCTTCCATTGATAATTAGTAAAATGGTTCAGCGTACAGCTGACCTAGAGCGATGAGTGGGAAACTCCCTGTTCTATTTATAGATCATGACCTCTCTAAGCCGGGGATTTTCACGGAAACCCCCTGTTCTATGTATAGATCGAGGACGTCTAGTGCTTTTTTTTGTGGAACCAGAAGCGACGTCATAGAGGGCAACTGGTGTCAATTTGCTTTGTAAGCGCACAAAGGTCACGTGACCGGAAGTGACCTTTGAGCTCATGACCTTTGTGGTGTCATATAATCTAAGGGCCTCATTGACCCATGCGTTGGTACTGAGAGGCCTCGGTGGTCACAGCTTTGGCTGTATCAATAATAGCATCGGCTTGAACGTTGGCTCGACGTAACTCTTCGGCTAGAATATCTTCTTTCTCTACTACTCCCGAGTGATCTATATATAGAACAGGGGTTTTCCCAGAAAACTTCCCAGCGTAGAGCTGACGTCATGATCTATTAATAGCGATGATGTAATGATCTATAAATAGAACAGGGGGTTTCCGAGCCAAATCCCCAAACAAATTTACCCCGACATAGAGCGATGACCTACAAAGCAGGGTTTTCGTGAGGGCCCTTATCGACTATGACGGGCTGTTAATTATTGATGGATGTCCGATAATGTAACAATAACATGATTTTATAGAATGTTATACTTTTTTTATTAGCCTTCCATTGATAATTAGTAAAATGGTTCAGCGTACAGCTGACCTAGAGCGATGAGTGGGAAACTCCCTGTTCTATTTATAGATCATGACCTCTCTAAGCCGGGGATTTTCACGGAAACCCCCTGTTCTATGTATAGATCGAGGGCGTCTAGTGCTTTTTTTTGTGGAACCAGAAGCGACGTCATAGAGGTCAACTGGTGTCAATTTGCTTTGTAAGCGCACAAAGGTCACGTGACCGGAAGTGACCTTTGAGCTCATGACCTTTGTGGTGTCACATAATCTAAGGGCCTCATTGACCCTAGTATTACTAGCCAGGTTTCGAAACAGGTTCCAACTTGACCAAAGGTGAAATTGGGGCTTATTTAGGGGCGATAACTCAACGCCTGGTTATCTCCCCTGATTCGCACATTTCCGGTCACGTGAGCAGAAGTGACTTTTGACCCCTGCGCACCATTATTATCCGGTGTTGTGCGCATGCGCAGGGTCGAAGGTCACTTCCGGTCACGTGAGATAACCAGGAATTGTTCAAACAGAGCTATTGCCCCTGAATAAGCCCAATTTCACCTTTATATACTACTCGGCTTGGAGCAAGACAATAGACCAACCTAGATCGACGCGGAAGGGGAAAAATCCATCTAAAGCGAAAACCTCCTTTCTTATCAGAGAGATACTCCACAAGCGTTATCGCCACTCTCAGCGAATCGAACATAAACTTGAATTTATAATCGCAAGAAAGGAAGCTAATAGATCTAAGCGCGAAGCCGTCAAACGATATATGGATAACTTAAAGCACAAATTATCTACTGGAATTAGCGATACAAAAGCATTCCGGAAAACCATGAAATCTGTTCCGGGAGACAAGTTCAGTAGTGTTATACCTCCATTAGTCCAGGGAAATAATCAAATAAGCGATTCCCTGAAAAAGGTAGAAATTTTTGGTCTACATTTTGCTGAGCAGATGTCCCTTACACGTAATATAGTTGAACCAGAACTGCCACATCTTTTCATCCCGAACTGTGCCCCTCTGAACGATATCAAAGTCTTGCCCTCTGAGGTCGGAAAAAATCTAAATGCTATTAGTGTTAAGAAGGCAAGTGGACCAGATGGTATAAGTAACTATTTACTTAAATATGCTGGATCTGCATTGTGTCATCCATTAGCAGAACTATTTAATTCCTCTTTTGGTAATGGCACATTCCTGGAACAATGGAAAGACGCAAATGTTTGACAGTAACAGTC
>JAVTVY010007050.1:0-42267 GCA_036873755.1 Hanleya hanleyi
AACCTGTGTACCAAAATTTGAGAAAGATCCATGCAGTAGTTCCTGAGAAATCGCGATAACAAGGTTTCATGGGCAAATCCAAGATGGCTGCCTGGTGGCCATATTGGATTTTCGAATCGGACCAAAAAAGGTTTCTTGCACAACTAGACCTCAAGGGGAACCTGTGTACCAAATTTGAGAAAGATCCATGCAGTAGTTCCTGAGAAATCGCGATAACAAGGTTTCATGGGGAAATCCAAGATGGCTGCCTGGTGGCCATATTGGATTTTCGAATCGGACAAAAAAAGGTATCTGCACAACTAGACCCCAAAGGGAACATGTGTACCAAATTTGAAAAAGATCCATGCAGTAGTTCCTGAGAAATCGCGATAACAAGGTTTCATGGGGAAATCCAAGGTGGCTGCCTGGTGGCCATATTGGATTTTCGAATCGGACCAAAGAAGGTATCTGCACAACTAGGGCCCAAGGGGAACCTGTGTACCAAATTTGAGAAAGATCCATGCAGTAGAATGGCTGAGATAAAGAGGGTGTGTCTGGTTGCCATGGAAACGGCCCACATGAGCGAAGGCGACGTATGACACGTCGTCTCCCCCTAATGCACCCGTGACCTACCAAACGCCAGGTCTGTAGTTTGAAAAGTGCGCGATATTCAGCCCGGACACGAAATGGACGGATGGACGGACAGACAGTGCCATCCCATAACACGTCCGGTTTTTCAAGCGGGCGTATAAAAATAATTATAAAAAAATTTCATCAGAATTCGGTCAGCTCAGAACTTGCTGGTAACAATGCCCTAATGCACGTTCATGCCAAGATACTTAGTATGGGAGCTCAGATAGTGATTTTGCTCACCCTTTATTGCCCCAACGATGTCACCGTTCAGCGCCAGCAGTTTTCCCCTAGCTAGGTGTTCAAGTGAGAAGAGCGTGTTCATCAAATATCTCGCCGCTGGTCTTTCATCACCCTGAGCAGAGGTGTTCGTCTCTGTTAGCTGTTTCAGTCTTCTAGAAGGTGCATTCAGATAGTGACTTGTTCATTGCCTGGTGATACTGGTCCTGGTATATGAACACACCACTTCCAGGTGACAGCTCAACCATCTGAAACAGAGTATAAACATTTCAAAGAAAGAATGGTAAAAAGTACACATCTCCATAAAACATGTACCAATGTACAAAATCACAGGATACAGGCCTTGCTGTTTTATTAATTAATTTGCTAACAATGGACACATATATACTCTCGGATATCATGTCACCTTATGATAAACATTAGTATAGTGTACTCATTGTTTTATCAGCATGATCAGCCCTTAATTCCACCAGTACTAATCTTTTTCCTTGGCGAAGTCCAGAGTTGTTGCCCTTGAATTTGTCACCTAGATGAGTTTGCATGTTCAATAAAGGCGGTCATATTTTCTTGTTTTGGGGTTTGAGGCATAAACTACATACAACCAAACCACATATCATCCATGGCCGAGAATGAAATACCTATTATTAAGCTGTTCTAAATTAATATTCTGTTCTAACTGTGAATATCACAATCAGAATGACTCAGTTGCACATTATTGAGAGAACAAAGGAGAGCCCGTCTGTTCACTGATCTGTGACTTCACTTGAGCAGCTACTGGGTTATATAATTTCACTTTTCCCTATCTTTTGACCCTGGAGAGTAATTTTTACTCGTAACAACTGGCATAATTTGTGAATATCACAATAAGAATGACCCAGTCGCACATTATTGAGAGAACAAAAGAGAGCCCATATTTCACTGATCTGTGACTTCAGTTGAGCAGTTACTGGGTTATATAATTTCACTTTTCCCTATCTTTTAACCCTGGAGAGTAATTTGAACTCCTGATAAAACTGGCATAATTTTATACATATGAACTATATTTTCCCAATATTCAAGCATAATGACATTTTTCGAATACTGGGAAAATATAGTAGTACATACATGTATAAAATTATGCCAGCTATCACCAGTTCAAAATAGTCCTGGTTTAACAGATAGGCGAAAGTGAAATTATACAAATCAGTAGCTGGTCAACTGTTCTCTCAATGATGTGCAACTGAGCCATTGGATAATGGACGCTGATATTCTTTAATGGACGACAGCTGAATTATGAATGACGGACGGACGCTTGTAATTGGGCAGAAATTCCAGCAGCATGACAAACCCAGTGTATCAGCCAGGATATAAAATCTACCTGTCAAAGTATCTCATTTTGCTATATTTGGACAGTCTACTAAATTTCCTTTCTTCATATCCATCCCATGTTAAATTTTCAAATTCTTGTCTATCCAAATTTGAAATTGTCTGTCCATTGGGATATATCTCTGGCTAAATCCTGTTAATGAGAAAAAATAAATACGTACTTACACTATACTTCTGTGCCATTGACAGAGGTAAGATCCCAGGTTTGGGTTTTGAATATCCTTCTGCCTCTGTTACTTGTACTACATGTAAGTCACAATCTGCAAGATGAATATCAAAAGGCAATTAATGAATTATTATAAAACTTGATCAACACTGATAAAATATATATTACTGTATCCTATCAGTTGACATCAAAACTGAGGAATCACCTACTTAACTTGCTCAAAAATCAAATCAGAATAGTAGAAATAATTATAGACATGACACACCTCCATTTTTCCCCGAGATATGGAAATGCCAGCAGTTAACAGACCAGGCTGTTAAGGAAACATGGGGTTATCGGACAATACGCACGAAAAGGACGAATAGCCGATCACACTATTCAACATTTTCAATGGATTCATAACCACTTCAAATTTCATTCCTGACGATATTCAAAAATGGATTACAGAGACATCACATGCCCTCAAATCAAGAGTTTTGGGGGATGTGGATGGTGGTATTACAGTGCAGTGTCGAAATATGGGTCTCTATACATGTATATAACCCCATGCTTTATATAAAAATACACAAGTTCATACAGTTAGACCATGGTTCGCAGTTCATTAGTCGAGGGAACCAGCAATTATTTCCTCAGATATGGAAATCTGTATTTTTTTTTAATAGAGTACTTTGAACTCCAAACTCTGTATAGCAAGAGAGAATGCCATGCTCTATATCTTTGCATATTCATATCCCAAATCTGATGCAAGGTGGCGCTGCTAGGGGCGCTGTTATGAGTCGCTGAATGACTGGTCCCGAATAACGAACTGCGAACCGCGGTCTAACTTTATATGAACGTAAAATACACCAAATGAACTTTGGTTGAAACGAGAAATAAACGGTTTACATGTACCTCCAAACAAAATACATCAGCATATTCTACAATTGTCACTCTATATATTTCCGTCGTCAAATTAGTTAATTTGTGCAATTTTATACCTTTGCCGAGCGATTCAAAATTCAACCGGACTGTCCATTCAAGTCGGCACATCGAGATGATGGTGTGCTTCTTTCTCAATTTTGTTCAGTCAGTCGTGACACGCCTCCGGCAAGAGAGATCACACACTGATCAGCTGTCCAATCAGAATTGAGAAAGAAGGGGACCATCATCTCATTGTGCCATTTATTTCTCGTTTCACCCAAAGTGCGTTTCAGACCTTCGTGTATTTTTATATAAAGCATGGAGTTATATATAGAGACCCCATATTTTACACTTCACCCTAATACCATCGTCCACACCCCTAAAAACACTTTGAGAGCCTGTGAGACACACTGATCAGTTCTTCGCGGTTATCAAACCGGCCCACTGTAGCGTTGGGCATTGTAGATACTGTCTCTCCTAGATAATATATCGGAGATGTTTTTGGCAATATTTCGGAGACAATTTATCGGACGATATTGAAACTTCACACAGTAGATAAACTAAAAAGTACTATTTTTTTTCCAAAGTATCGCGAGAATCCTTCCAGTAGTTCTCAATAAATCTCGAAAACAAATATTAGACTTGTTGGGAGATTTGTGCGTTATGTTTTGTAGTCATGACGTCAAGCATGCACGTTATAACATTGGCAGATCAACATCATCGTGGACCCAAACAAACATGGTAGATATTTGTAATCTTCGTCAATTCTCAACAGATCCCGATTTTAATAAGATACGGGGAAAAATTTGTATTTTTTAGTTGTGTGAAGTTTCAATGTTGTACGATAAATTCAAAATTGTCTCCGAAATATTGACGAAAACGTCTCTGATATATTATCTGGGACAGACAGTACATAAGTTTCTTCACCTACACCAACAACAACTTCACCTAGTTATAGATACTTACCGGTACTGTTGTTGTTGTTTATCTGTAAATCCACTCTTACTTGCAAATCGTTGCCCGGTAATTCATGTATTTGTTCCCCCCCCCCCCCGCCGCAACGCGGCCGGGGACTTTAAAATGGTTCTTGCTTCTTTGTGTCCGTGGATGTCCGTGTGTCCGTCCATGTCTGTTCGAAGCGATAACTTCCTAGCGCTTTGTTGGATTCTTCCGAAATTCGGAATATGCATTCCTTGCGGAAAGACGCCCGTCCGTATTGCATTTCAGCAACATCTGCCTGAAGGTGGCGCCGCTAGTTCTTGCTTCTTTGCGTATGTGGATGTCCGTGTACGTCCGTGCATGTCTGTTCGAAGTGATAACTTTCTAACGCTTAGTTGGATTCTTCCGAAATTCGACATACGCATTCCTTGCGACAAGACACCAGTCCGTATTGCATTTCAGCAACATCTGCATGAAGGTGGCGCCACTAGTTCTTGCTTCTTCGTATCCGTGAATGTCCGTGTACGTCTGTTCGAAGTGATAACTTCCTAATGCTTTGTTGGATTCTTCCGAAATTCGGAATATGCATACCTTGCGACAAGATGCCAGTCTGTATTACATCTCAGCAACATCTGCCTGAAGGTGGCGCCACTGGTTCTTACTTCTTTGTGTCCGTGGATGTTCGTGTACGTCCGTGCATGTCTGTTCGAAGCGATAACTTTCTAACGCTTTGTTGGATTCTTCCGAAATTCAGCATTCGCATTCCTTGCGACAAGAGGCCAGTCCGTATTGCATTTCAGCAACATCTGCCTGAAGGTGGCGCCACTAGTTCTTGCTTCTTTGCATCCGTGGATGTCCGTGTACGTCCGTGCATGTCTGTTCGAAGCGATAACTTCCTAAAGTTTTGTTGGATTCTTCCAAAATTAGAATACGCATTCCTTGTGACAAGACGCCAGTCCGTATTACATTTCAGCAACATCTGCCTGAAGGTAGCGCCACTGGTTCTTGCTTCTTTGAGTCCGTGGATGTTCGTGTACGTCCGTGCATGTCTGTTCGAAGCGATAACTTCCTAACGCTCTGTTGGATTCTTCCGAAATTCAGCATTCGCATTCCTTGCGACAAGAGGCCAGTCCGTATTGCATTTCAGCAACATCGGCCTGAAGGTGGCGCCACTGGGTCAAAATAGATTTTTTTTCCGTGTACATCTGTTCGAAGCGATAACTTCCTAATGCTGTGTTGGGTTATTCCGAAATTCGGAATACGCATTCCTTGCAACAGGACGCCAGTCCGTATTGCATTTCAGCAACATCTGCCTGAAGGTGGCACCACTGAGTTTCTCTTCTTCTTGTCCGTTCCAGTCAAAATGGGCCTTCAATTTTGCTATATGAAATCATTCTATTCCACATCATATGATTTACCCTAAAGCTTTTGCATGAACCATATTTTATTTCAGAAGTATAATGTGAAATAACTGGCGGGGAAATCCCCGCAGTACTGAATCCCTGATTTTTGAATTTCGTGTCATCTTAAACGAAGGACAACATTTCCTTCAATTTTGCTAACAAATAATTGTATTGCACATCATAGGATTTACCCTGAAGCTTCTGCACGAATCATTTGTCTACACACGTATATTACTATATTAATTACAACTGTGTTCCTAATGTTTGGGTGCACACTCTGCCTATGATCAATTTCCTGAATTGAACTGAATTCAACCTTGCTGGTCTTCAGACTGACAGATGATGGCATGCAGTTGTCAGTGCAGTTGTTCATGTACAGGGAGCTTTCTATGAATGAGTTGCAACCCCAAAAGGCTTAAAATTTATCAGGCACAGACCCATGTTTTTATCCCTCGGCTATTTTTGGCCATCGGGTATTGTCATCATCTTGTACGTCCGTCTGTCCGTACGTCCGTTCGTGAGCGAGATAGCCGGAAAAATGTTTCGCTGATGAATTCCAAATTTGGTATGCTTATTTGCCTAGTCAAGGACCAGAAGCCTTTAGAATTGGGACCTGATTGGGACCTTAGCAGCCATCTTTAATTTCATGCAAAATGGATAATGATCCATATCTCGGAAACCATTCAACTGTTCAATACGAAATTTGATATACATCATCGATACATCAAGCAACTTTCAACGAATTACCAAACAGGCTTTTCTGATTAGCTGGGAACCCTGGATGCCATCTTTAATTCATGCGAAATCGATAATGATAGCATACATATCTCGGTTACCATTCAATTGTTTTATATGAAGGTAGGTATATATCATCAATACATCCAGATACTTTGAATCGGGACCTGATTGACTGAAAATCTTTGGTGGCCATCTTTAATTTAGGCAAAATCATTAATGATCTATCTCTGATTCCGTTGGAGTGCTCAGTGGAAAATTTGGTATACATCATTGATGCATCAAGAGACTTACGATGAATGACAGACCTGGTTTCTCTGATTGGGCGGAAATCTTGGCGGCCATCTTTAATTTATTCAGAATCTTTAATGATGTTTATCTCTGATACCATTCAAATGTTCTATACGAAACTTGATTTACAGCATCGATGTATGAAGAGACTTGCATTAATGAATAACCACATTAGTTCCTCTGAGTGACGGGAAGGATGGGCAACCATCTTTAATTTATGTAAAATCATTAATGATCTCTATCTCTGACACTGTTCAAATGCTCAATGTAAAATTTGGTATACATTATCGATGCATCATCTCGGTTACTTCTACACGATGTGCCTAGGATACAGTACTATACTATACACAATTTTTTGTAATTCAGCATCGCAGAAAACCACCATCGATTGCGTTTTCAATGGTAAAAGGGTTAGGAAAGAACTAAAAATACACTTCAATGCAGAGTGATTTTGATTGACGCCAGAAATCGCTCAGAACGCTTCTTCGGCGATCTAGACCCCAGGAGCATCTGGGGCCTGGGCGGCCCCTGGATCCTCACCTAAAGTGCAATGATAGTGGCCGTACCACTTTGAATTTGCTTCCGACGCCCCTGTATTAACAGACAGTGTCAACGTACTGTTCCAGCTGTCTCCCGTTCAGTGATTGGTCATTCGACCCCGCCATTTTAAACTAATACGAGCATTTTCATTGGATCACTATTAGATAAGACCCACCCCAATCTTCATACACAACCACGTGACTGTCTCAGTTGACTGATGACATAGCGCGGCCTCGTTTTTTATTTCAAAATCTGCCGTCTAACTGGGAAAATGTTGTTGTTGCTGCATCAGCCGATCATTAGCCCCCTGTAGAAGATACTATAGGCTAATACATGTAGGCTACCGTGCCATGAGATGATGCTTGGGATTGCATTTCGCTCACTTGCACCTACAGGTGGCGACAACTGGTGGCAATTTAAAATTTGGTTTCCGGGCAGTAGGTTGAGGATGCCTTCAGCTTCTCGTCAAATTTGGTTTGCAGATAATTCCTTGAGATGTCACTTGGGGATGCTTCGGTGCTTCACTGCATGGAAACTATATCACAGAAGCAATCAACTTTCAGTCAATCGTTCTGAGTTGATCTTAAAACTTGGGAAGGCAGAAAGACCCTTCCACATCCAACGCCTATGAAGCAGCAGTTGCCTCCCTCATGTATATCCCCTAAGACCAACAATGCTAAAAAATATTGCTGCCATTTCGGCGGGGGACCTAGCATCCTCTGGCTGCTTGTTGTTGTTGTTGTTGTTGTTACGTTGTTGTTGTTTGTCCAAACAACATTTGTCATTTCTCTCTTCTTCGCTTTTGTCGTGATACTACGGTATCAATAATGCCTTGTAATCCTACATCTCAACGACCGTACATTAAGAATTTGACAAACAAACGCAACTTGGCTGGTTCGAACACAAGAATATAAACTTTTCTGAATACACGGAGTGCCACGTTGGCATCAAAACTTGACAAAATTTACCGGTAGCCTGGTTCCCTAGCAAGGTTGTATATGTAAGTAATGTAACATTAATTTAGGGTACCAGGCACAGCGACTCCAAACAAAAGATCGGCTGTTCTGTCAATTACGGTGTCGTAATAGCCACCCCCGCAACTGGTTTTTTTTTAACCCACTGAGGTCTAGCAGTCCAAAATCTCAACTGATACTTGAGATAAATTTCTACAGCTTGGCGAATTAAAAGATAGTACATCTGTTTAAATTATGTGTTAAAATGGGAGATGAACTATTCTTCGCGGGATGTTTTTTTGAAATTTACTTCTGTGTTAAACTTAGGCTTTTCAGAGGGAGGAAAATCCCCCAGTGACGTCATTCTACTAACACAATTCTCTCTCCACTGGAATTCTCGAAGGTTTGTCAACTGAGTCTAGATATAGTTGTTATGAGAATTAATTTAAAAAAAATTAAATCGCTGTTAATTAATTGTAAATCAATGTATGAAAGAAAACTAAAACTGTGATTCTTAGGTTTTGCCCTGCTTGAATGGAAATGACTCGAGTCAAAGCTGAGAGACAAAAATGTAGGAAAAGTAAAAAAAAAAAAAAAAGTTAAAAAAAATAAAAATAATAATAATAAAAAAGTAGAAGGAAAAAAGAAGAAAATCATAATTTATTAAAATATATATGTAGGCATCTACCACCAAGTATCCCTCAAGCCAGGGAATATGTTCCTTATGAGTCGTGTTTCATGAAAGTGTCCCCAGATAAAGGTGGACAATAGTCTGTCTGGGTACAAGAATGAGTCTGGAAGAAAGGTTTTCAATACGGTTACCGGTACCGTATATAAAAGCAGAAACAATATATCCTTACACGAAAGACCGACCTCTGTTTACACATGTTTTCTTTGCAAGCTGGGAGTCGAACCTGTCAAAATGTACAATATTTGTCAAGATAATGTCCAGCGGTACAAATGTTAATGTTAAGAAATGCATCTCACGTTCAATTTGTTGAAAATTAACAGGTTGATAAGGTATAAGAAGGCCATAGATTTGGCTAGAATAAATGTTTAAGTCTAGGAGGTACCAACAAGGTACACCCCAAGTTGTAGAATTAACCAAGTTCATAAGGTACCAAGAAGGTACAGGGCTTTGGCTTGAACAAAATTCCAAGTCTGAGAGGTACCATCAAGGTACAGTTCAATTTGATGAAAATTAAGCTAAGTTGATAAGGCACCATGGAGGTACTGGTACAGACTTTGCCAGGTACTGATCAGGTATATACCTTCTCAAGGCACACCTACCGAACCTCAAGAGGTACTGTTGAGGTATATACCTATTGAAGGTACAATAAGTCATCTCGGTTATAAGGTATCGTTAAGGTACACTCTAAAGTTAAGATACAATTAAGGCACATATAAGGTACAAGACAGGTATATACCTCTTAAAGGTATATACCTTGCTACTGTGAGGGTGGTATCATTGGATGCGTGAATGAATAATTTCTAATACAGTACACGATATGTACGGATATGTCTGAAAACCTTTATGACGTCATTGCGATGTCGCTGATAGGGTAATGCATATTTCCGGCTACTGATTATAGTGAATCAGTCAACTGAACGAAAGTGCGATGAATAATATTTTGTCACATTATGTGTTGTAACCCGATTAATATAAATTGGCATCCCAGGTAAGACCAGACAATATTTTCACTTTTGACCTTTGCCTTCATACATGACGTCACGTATTCCCTGTGAGGTCATGTAGGCGAAACTCAATTTAGCACAGTTTTCAACGCAACTCCAAGTGGAAAAATATAAAGAATTTTAATTTGGTAAATTTATTGCTCAACATATTGGAACTTCTTTGAGCTTATTTACATCATATTCTGTACAAAGGGTAAATTCATCATGGAACATTTGTCTTTCCTCAATTCACACATTCATCAGGCCAAGCTATTCTGGGTTAATAACCTAATATTTCGGACTACCTTGGTCAATCTTGTACTTTTCTGAGAGAAGCACCATGGACAAATTCAAAATGGCGGCCATCATATACCATCTGAAATTAGTGTATCTCTTTCAAGTATGAATAATTTTCTACTCCAGATCATATCGTTCGCCATCTGAGCTCATTCATACCAAAGTCAGTCATGTCAGCCTCGGTATGGGCCAATTTGAATAACTTTCCATGAGAACAGCAAAGAAAAATTCCAAATAGTGGCCATAAGAGATAATGTAATATTCGAGTTTCCTTTCCAATTTCGGTACATTTTCGTTGCATTTCGTTGCATGTTTTCCCGATCGTGCATCCGATATTCCATTTTATTTGCATTTTTGGCTTTTCATTAAGGTCATTTTTCATCTTGAAGCACACTTTTCTCCTGATTGAGTTGCTTAACACCACAGCTTTATATTTCATGATCAATTTTGAGAGTATATTACATTCTGGTAATTCAAAATAGCAGTCATGCGGGTAATTTGTTTTGCTCTTTTTAACTGTTTCTCCAAACAAGTAAATGGTTGAATAAACTCTTTTCAAACTTTTTGAAAATCAAACGAATCATTATGTGTCGGGTAGCCTTCAAGAGTTTGAAGCATCATTAACAAATTACAATTTTTGTCGCCCCTAGGTTACATTTGGAAAATTTTGTTTCTACATTTTTGTGTATGATTCTTTTCAGTGTCTATCATATACCTCAAATAAAGTATATGTCAAAACCGAACGTCTTCAAGTCATAGTTTACTTTTGGTGATGGGCCGCATATTGTATCCTGGTTTTTGGGGAGGGGGGTCCGAAATGGCCCCCTGTAATTATTTTTCCTACCCCTTGAGCTAGGGTGCTGAAACTTACCACACTATAACCTTTGATCAAGCTTTACCAGAAAATGAAAAAAAAATCTAAGATGGCAGCTTCGATGACGCCACAGTGACGCATTTTCAAAAAAGGCATTTTTGGGGTCTATTTTTCGGTCGGATTTTCCGATTTTTATATTTATGCAATTTCTCCGCAAAAACTGCATGATAAATTAGTAAATATTATTGTGATGTGAAATAAAATAGTTTTTGCCAACTTTTCATCGCGAAAAAGCAGAAATTTTAAGAAATAGGAGAAAAACAGCACTTTTCTGGTAGCCCACTTGGCCACCATCTTGAATTTACCCATGATCCTCTGCTCGGGGCGTTATGCAAATAGGCTCAAGATGACCCCAATAGGATAAACTATAAAGTCAAAGAGTTTCAGGTCTCCATAGTTTGTCGTTCCGGAGATAGCGCAGGCCAGGTAGGGTTAAGAGACAGACAAGAAATTAGGATGTGCATTGCTATCAATATTGTTTATATTATGGTGTAATACTCATGCCAAGTTATAGTACTTGAAACTATGTCATATTTGGTATATTTGGAAAGTGAACTAAATGATTAAAACATATATAAACATAATACACGAACGCCATATTCTTTCGTGAATACGAAAAATGATCTGCAATCATCCGTAATGCATGCCCAATATATGTTCAAGTGATTTGAGCAGAAATAAAGTGATTATTTATGATATTGGTCATGGAGTTCAGAGGATGGAAAAAATGTCATTTTTAGACGAATATGCCATAGTTTGAAACACTAAAACTATTCAAGCGATAAAACTACCCCCTCTCGCAGGAATAGTGCGACACAAGTATGAATGATCAGCTTAAGGCTCCTCCATCAAATCAGGCAAAAATTCTGCCACTCATAAAAAACAAAATTTTGAAGGCTAAAATTTAACTTCAGCAAAGATTTATACACAACGATAATTTCAGTTAGATAAAGAATCGATATAGTAATAAGAAATTTGAAAAGAAATAAAGATTTTAAGTGGTAAGCATGACATTTTATGCTTCCAAACGTAGTCCATGTGCATGTTGCTTCGGCTGATATATTCGACATGTGAAAGACAGCTACAGCGAACAAGTTTCTTCACTCAGTCTTGCCACAGGTTTCAACTAGCAATACTAGAATCAATTAATCCGCTGCAGCCGGTTATTTTTATTCTAGGTTTAATGGATTTAGCATCTTGTTCTGGAATTTAAGATAAAATCCAGTTTGGTCAATTATGGATGTATTGGATTGCCAGTTCGACGCTGTAATATCCAAGCGCATTGCAACTCCAACCGAGGCCTTGTACCGCATTATCTGTTCGATGGCAGACAAATACCTGTTTTTCATGGAAGAGGAACAAAATTGCTAAGAATTTTCTGAAAAACGTCTGAATAGATTTCTTTCCAGCACACCGAAACATGCACAGTGGAATTAAAATTGGATTCTTCTGGAACAAATTGAACACACCTATTACATTCGCTCAACCTAATTAGTTAAATATCTAGGGATAGAGCAAGCCCATCTGGACTCCACATCCACATTTCCACATTTCCATGTATCTCAGTCACGCTTTGCTTGTGACTGTTCATATGGCCAACATGAGGATCTTGAAGTACATTGGTTCATACAACCCCTAGCCCCGGGTTGAGCGGAATTAGACACAAGTTACGAAATGTAACGCCATAGATCTTGTACGCTACGCTCGTATTTCGACAAATTTGGGAAACTTTGAGTGGAGGCGCTTGGTGGAATAGCCCTGTTTTATAAGTTTCTGTAACAGTGTTTTTTGACGTTGATTAAAACCGTCACATTTAACACAGGATCTAGCAAATGCTACTAGGCGAGATACATATACGCCACATGCAGCGCTTGACACATGGGTATATTGTGGTAAGTTTCAGCACCTAGCTCATTGGATAAAAAAAATAATTGAGGGCGGGGACAGTTCCCAAAAAGGGTAAATAAACTATCAAACATGAACAATGATAATTATTGACACGAATATGGTCAAAACTGTCCGAAAATGACACTGTTATAAGCTGAACTGAGAATGATATTCCCCAGACATCTAGCATAGTTACAAGCTTCCAACAAAAAATGACATGCGAGGATCTTGTTTCTCCATTTGGCCGGCCGACTTTGAGCTCAGCATTGACCGTTGGTACATGCACGCTGGGTCATGCCGTGGATTGTCGCATATGGCGATGGTGTCTGGGTGACGGTTGCAAGAGTAAAAATAAGCGTTGATTATTACTATTTCCTCATCAACTTATGGGCGTTCAAAATATCGGAATATTCCGTTAAATTATAGGTTCACCTGTACAGTAACCACCGGGTAGCAAAGCATACTGAAGTAACAAACACCAGATACAGTATGCCATATCATCTGACCGTGCCATAAGTGCACTAATTAGCTTAGAAGTACCGGCACCTTTGGCCACATGAAACAGTGAAAATCGAGTTATACAGTCTAATAACAGAGAAGCTGTATAAATTAAGTTATGCGCGGCTTCTGATCGCAAGAATTACATCAAACATAGCCCTCTGGAAAAATACATCTAAGCAAGATCGTCTATGTTGTGTGTAATATATCTTATCAACGGAAATTTGTCAATAATTTGATAAATATGTAGAAATGGCCAATGACAGGTGTGAAGTTTACCGATTTCAGTTTTTGAATTTTCATTGCAGAATAATTCTCTGTTTATCTTTCTAATTTAGTTAGTACCTCATATACCACGACGCCAATGGGGCACAGTAATCAGATTTAGATTTAGAGACCTCAGTGTATCTCTCGTCAGACAGAAGTTCATGTAGAGCTGCTGGTGAGATGACATTTACAGCTGAATAATCACGTCACATCTAGCCGCTCAAGGTTTTATTCATTTACGCCTGACACTTCCTTCTTGCGGTCCAAAGTCGGGCATCAATTTAAACCAATGATGATCTCCCTCATACAGAGCCCCGTGTCTAACAATGCCAAATAGTCGAAGCTGTCTATCAGGAATTGTAATACATGGTACCGTTTGAATGGATGTCTTGTATGCGTGTTGCAATATCCCGAGATGAGGAGTTATGAGGAATAATTTCAATCGCCGTTATTTATGACAAAAACAATTTCGTCATGTATTCGTGCGCTTTATTGTTTCCGAATATGTTTTGTGTTATATTTTATAGATGCCGATCATCTGTTTCAGGTTTTAGACCTATGTGATGTGGGGTCAGCATAAATGTTATACCCAAAATCAGCGTGCAAATTTATCATGTTTAGCCTGTCTTTTCGATTTAGTTTCCCTTTGTTGCGCAATGTAAGATCGAATAATGAACAGACATACGTTATTACCGTTGCGTAATATCACAGCCCGAACACGCGAGATTCGGGAAGTATCTGTCGGTTGTACATCAAATTAATTGGAAATACAACTTAATCATTCAATCTTCGCCAAATTGCCGGAAATATCTGAAGGAGATGGAAGAGCTTTGTGCGAAGGGAAGACATTATTCGTGAAATTCCCATTATCTTCTACATAACGAGAATTTGATTAATATGTACATTTATTACATAAAACTTGTGAGGGCACTGAAAAGTATGCCGCAGTTTCCCACGAGAATGGGCATGGGGTATTTTCTTAAATCAAACACAATCGTTGCATCTTTATATGAGTATAGCGCACATAGTCAACTTTGGAACTATGCAGGTTGACATATTTATCAACGCAGGTCTTGGGCACTGCAGACTTTCAGTGTCTCATGAAAATACCAGCATTTGTTGTTCTGGTCGTTTAGGTGGTGATTTCATGTGATATCGTTTTCACAAAGCAATTAGGTATAGTCAAATGGAATTTTCTGAATACTGCAGGTGCACTTTACAAAATATTTCTCGTGTTTCACATATGAAATATCATGCTTCACTCTCGATTACATTCTTCCTTTGTGTTCAATTCTAGGCCACATGCCGCTCACCAACAATGGAAGAACATAAAAAGGGAACACGGAATAGCTTAAGTGCACCCCATCTTCTTTCAGTCACACCAGGTGAAAACTGTCAATTGGGTCAGCCGAAGTAGGTAACTGTTAAGCGCCCTCTGTACCATATCGACAGCTCAATAACGCTGCGTTATGCAATGCAACGGAAGAACTGTCACCGATATCTTTTGCACGTATGTACACATAAACTTTATGCAAATAAATTTTGATGAGACACAATTTAGGATTAATTCTATCTAAGCCGGGAGCGGAAAGTCGCCCTCCCCCCTCCTAGTAAACTGTTCTCTACTGCTCCGAAACGACAAAACTGATGTAACTGATCAATCTTCGCGATTTTTAAGCTTATCATATTGGGGTCATTTTGGAACTATTGGCATAATCCCCCCGAGCAGAGTATCATGGGTAAATTCAAAATAGCGGCCTTGTGGTATTATAGGAAGTCGTGTTTTCAGCCTTTTCGGGCAATTTCTTCATATTTTTTTTTTAGTATTTTATTTAGGCAAAACTAATAATTCTCTATTTCATTTGGTAGTTTTGAGAGAAAAATAACAATTTTGAAATATCGACCCAAAAACTATATCGAGACGGCCATCTTGTTTATTTTTTAATTCTCGGGTTGAACTTGAACCAAGTAAGTTTCAGCGCTCTTGCATGTCTTAGGGATAGGCAAAATATATAGGGGCACTTTCCGCACCCCCAGGCTGCGATACACCCAAATTCGCCTAGGCCCGATAGAATTAAATATTGTCCTAAATGCTGCTAACCTCTATCCTGGTTTCTTCGTGGATAATAAACATGATTTCACCATGCTGAGTGTTGTCTTTAAGGGTTTAATCCGACATGGAGGTATTAGTTGTGTACGAATTTATCGTTGGGACGTCTTTCATACCTCGTCAAAACTCCCAATTAAATAGTCCAAAGTAAATACCGATACGAAGTTTTTAAATCTAATTAGGAATTATAAATTGAAATTCTGAAATAAATCAACAGAACTGTCTCAAGATGGTTTTCGTCTAGGCGCGGCTTTTACGTTCACCTCCTGCCACAAAAACAGTGTTGCCTAGCTCTCACATGCAATCTTTGACATATTTAATTTTGTACACGAGCGTGTGCATGTGACAGTGCGTGAGCCACGGTAGAGAATGGAAAAATATAACAGGCTGATGCCTGGATTTCTGTGGTAGTTTGACGACAAAAACTTACTTGTGTCAAACATCTGCCGGAGTAACCAGGAATTATTCGTAATGGGATGGCACAGCTGAACTTACAGCTGAATGTCTCGTGACACCATACGTACTTTGATATATTTTTCCATACTGTAAACATGAACGTTGTCAGTAAAGACCGGACAATTGACGGACAAAACTCTTAAGAAATGAAATTATATTGTTTTTTTTCAATACAGACAAGACTAGCCTTTCAGGGCTAGACAAGTTTGTCATTCAGTTTCTATGCAGTATTTTGCGAAGTTCTCGATGGGGATAGACACACTCATCTCATTCACGAACAAAGATTTTTTGGTGGCGTAGCAAATACTAATGCAATCTAAAATTGTTCCCTTTATCTAACCTGTATTCGCGCACGACACACAAGACACGGAAGACCAGAATCGCATGTTCGTTCCACACTGAAATCTTATTTCAAGAACATAAACTAGTTTAGAAGAAATCGTTCTTTTTAAATTAAATTACGGACCATAAGAGAGGGCATATGTTCACAACCCACACAAGCTCAACGTTTATTTGAAGATTTAACTCGAACAAATGCAGCATATCCAAACTTGAAATGGTGCAGGGAAAGGGACAGCCTGTCCGGATATTGTTCTTCCCGTCTGTCTAACTCAGCGCTCAACGATTCACGAGAACGCCCCTTGGAGAATAGGCCTGCATGTAAATGTCCAAGTACTTGATTATACTGAACACTTCTTGGTCGAAATAAGAACATCGCGTTGGCCCAGGGCTTCGCAATATAACCCGGGAATGTTGCCAACAGCACTTCGTGCCACTGTAATTCCACCTATTCACTTGTAAATTATGTTACGAAGCCCATCTCAGGTAAGAACACTCCAAAGCTCTACCGACTGAGTTGGAGGGAAGTTCCCGCGAGCTACAAGATAGTACAAACGCTAGATGAGTGTCTCTCGTTACACACCTAACTCTCTGAACTGTAAACAAATGTCATTGTATCTCACTCAACACTGGCATTATTCTGTTCCCCATAGTCGACGCTGACATACAGGATGAGTGATATCTGACGACGAGGACTTAGCTCCCTGTTATTCACAAGGCATTCCAAATCACGTCAAAATAAGGAGAACCGTTGACATTAGAACCTTGATTTTTGGCATGAAGGTGCATTAGGGGACTGTTACCAACAAGTTCTGAGCTGACCTACTTTTGATGAAAATTTCTGGTGATTTTTGATGAAAATCACTGGTGATTTTGAATTGGGCAGTGTCCATCTTTAATAATATAGGCAGAATTTCAACTGGGGTGGGGATTTCCAAGATTTCAGTCCTAATGCCTACCCTACTTCGTAGGTCCTGTGACGTTAGTCACACTGCTCATGTGTCATAAGATCTCTTACAAATGATTATTATCCACGATAGATAGGCATCGTAGGTTGGGTAAATATTAACCGCCATATCCTATAAAAACAGTTGTAGATTGGTGTAATTCCTGATCGCAAGACTATATTAGTTGCCAGCACCGACATCCAGTTTCTGCGGTAAAGTTTTGAAACGCAAAGTGAAATCGACCTTCTCGTTCCATTTCGTTTCTCATCAGACAAAGAACCGTCATTCAATATTCGGACGTCGTCAAGTGAAGAATTTCCAAATTCAAATAACAGTATTGTCACCAAAATTCAATAAAAAAAAACAACCATAGTATACCTAAGAAAAGGCTAGTTTCCCGCAAGAGAGAAACGTTCGACAGTTTTCAGTGATGCCACCAAAACATCATGGTATTCCGAAAATATCAAATTCGTATCGCTGATCAGTATTTCTAATCTATATGATTTTCTTTGTAAAGTCGTTAGTCACTCACTTGCGCTTTGATTGTGACTGTTCTTATGAACACCAATGCGATATTGAAGCACGGCCTCTAACTCCGGGTGAAGCGGAATTTGACACAAATAGTAACGCCATAGATCTTGGACGCTACGCTCGTATTTTAACATTCAGCAGCATGTGGCATGAGAAACCTTGAGTGGAGTCGCCTTTTATCGAATTGGATTACACCATCGAGAAAAAGTTGACATTTGTGTGATTTAAGGAGATTACCGTGTATCGTACTGGTATTGTTTTAGAGAAAATGAATAGAACAGTCACTGAAACCCATTAACTCGGAATCAAATAGCTACAGCATAGGGTCTTTAAAGCCTCATTCAGATATGTGAATACTTTTTTTTTGTGAAACTTTCAGGGACTTGAGAAGATCAGTGCTCTAGTGTAGTCTTCTCCAAAATGGTTGGTGTATCGAAATTTCGCGAATTAGATTTAGTCTGTAAATATTTTTCGGACTATACCTGAATGGTATGTTTTGTTGGGCCTGGACCCGCAATTTACATCCATCGAAACTCTAGCAATGCCTCATTACATATTCCGGTGGTCCTTCCAATCACTATTGATCCTTGGATGTCTTCGGTATAATGCAGTCAGAATATCGGTATATACATGTGCTTTCATGTGACTAGAGGCCGTGTGGTCATGTCATCCAAGTTGCCACATGAACAGGTACAATAAAAGTGTACCTGAGATACAACAAATATCACGAATCGTTAGATTCTTGGTGTGTGCTTTATCAGAAGACTATACTGTGAAGTGAAGTGGCTCTGTCAATATGTCGGCACCTCTTCCCACTTCCCTTATATGTGTTGTAATTTTAATCTGTATACCGGCATTCACCCTACCACCGTGGCATGTTATCACGCTTCTCTCTTGTAAGAAACAGTCTTGGGTTTTTGTTACTTTCTTTTCATGCATATTTGGAATTGGTGCCAACTTTCGTGAATTTTTTTTATGGAAGTCGGCTGAATACTAAATGTCGAATCTGAGGCTTGGTATTGTCTATCATTAATCTTTGCAAAATCAAAGAAACGGCAACGAAATTTACTCAGTGTGATTACTCTTGATAAAGTGACAATGACAACTCTAACAAGTATTACTTGTGTCTGAAAGAACTACAGTATCCTAGATTGAGCGGTAACACCGTCATGTAAAAAACAGATTGATCGTTTAATGATGGCTGAAGATTATTCAATTTTATAGAACAAATCTGCTAATAGTAATACATCAACGTCCCGTTTCCTGTTCCATCCAATGTTAAGTAAATGGGTAGAGCACTGAGCTCGGCATCGGCGCACGCGCACTTGGTCATGCCGCGGGTTGTCGAATACACCGATGAACCGAGTTGGTGAACGACGAATGCAATTGCGCATTAGATTATGGCTAATTCCTCATAAAGGAGATATACCGGATCAGTGGTGTTTATACATCGATTGTTATGATAATTCGGAAGAAAAAAAAACGGCTTTTGTATTTACTTCTGGTATAAGAATGCTAGATGGTCAGATGATCGTATTGGGCATGGTGTACGGATGATAGCTGGGCTGACACGAATCAAACGGTGGGCTTTTGGATTTGAAACCGAAATGTCGCACCCCAGTCATAGTTAATTCGACACTTTGTCCCAAAGCCTTCGACTTCGCCATTTCCAACACTGTTGGGTGATACACTTTAGTATATATTATGAAGAACCTTGGCGACATGGAATAAAGGCTGGCGCACACGTCGCCCATTCTGTCGTAAAGACCCTGAATCAAATAATTACTCCCGACTTAGTTGCCAGAATGTTTTTTCCGTACACCTGCATAGTCATACCAAACGTATTTGTAGGCGCGACCACTTTGATTTCACGTCGTGATAAAGAGCGGATATTGACCAACAGCTTACAGAGTGCTCACTGATCGAAGAAAATGTATCACTTGCGATTCAGTCGAGAGTTACCGAACACCTTCCTGATCGTTCCGATGCCCACAACAAACTCAAGTAAAGACACCTTCGCGATTCTGGGTAAGCGAAACAATCGGACCCGATCGAAAGGGACTATAACTCCGTTATTCAAGCCTCAATACGGAAATTTAAGCCGTACGACGACGGGCATTACAGGTTAGTTTTTCTGGATATTCTTGCATTTACCAGGTTTACCCCATGTTGAGGCGTTTACTCCATCAGATGTCCACGATGCTCATCCATTAACATCAGATGAGTTGTTTGAGCTGATCTGTTATCACAGCTCCCGAGCTAGCATATCTAATTCCGCTGAAGCCGGTGCTAGGGGTAGTGTGGA
Source organism: Hanleya hanleyi (assembly GCA_036873755.1). Taxonomy (NCBI): domain Eukaryota; kingdom Metazoa; phylum Mollusca; class Polyplacophora; order Lepidopleurida; family Hanleyidae; genus Hanleya; species Hanleya hanleyi. The sequence goes on from JAVTVY010007050.1 coordinate 20,327, forward strand.
TACTTCATAGTCTCCACATGAAGAACTGCAATAAAAGCACAGCTGAGATACCAAGGCTACGTCGGAGAATCCACCGTATTCTCGAGTATGAATGTTAGGTGCCGAGGGATGCTTTCCTGTAGAGTCATATGGTTGCTTGTCAGTCACCAGACGTCGTAAATTTTTTCCACCTCTTGCATATCGCTCCAATTCATCAGTCAACGCCTTCAAGAACCGCGTTCTAGTGGGAAAGTACCAGCCCCAGTACCATATTCAGATTTTAAGCTGTACATAGTATTTTTCTTTAACCCATAATGATGACCACATCCTAGCAAGTTATTGAGACTACACAGTTTGAAGTTTTACGCTGAGAATGATAAACATATAGTTGCTTTCGTTTCGAAAGGTATCGGTAAAAGGTTTGAGACAAACGTTTACCATCGATTTCGTCGCAAGCGACCCATCTTTCTATTTCTCGCGAGTCATGAGCAATCGGGGATGATCGCGAAGGTGTGTGGCAATTTTGGCAGGAATCGCTTGCAATTTCTGTTCTTTAAAGCAATAAACACTGATTATAAGCAGCGCTAATAAATGCTGTCACATAACTAGGTTTCTATTGATGTCGCGAAGGTGTGAGAAAAAAACATGCCGACGAAGTCGAGATTGATTGTTCAATTAATGCATTTGCTTCCAACAGAATGAGCTATACAGTGTGCGCCGGCTTGGAGGCTAAGAATGCACGGTGGCTATGAGTCAGTCCCGGTCGTATCTCCAAACCTAGCTAGGGCACTTTTATCCATATTGGGGACAAGTGTCCGTCCTTGGTTGCAATAGAAAAGGATATGTAAAGGGATGCTTATCACTAGGACATGCTTATCCATCACACCGGCCTTAACAATTTGCCACACACCCAGCCGATTTATTGCAATCTGATCCGATCTTTATCGCTTACGACAGAATCACAAGGAAATGCGCCGGCCCTCAGCGACGCGAGCTGATTTTTGAAAGTCAATCAGAGTTTAACTGTAGTAGACTGGTTTGTGACTTTACAAGAACGATGTCGATTTGAGACTGAGATAGTTCTTGTGTGGCTAATCCAAAAAGCATATCTGGCTCACATGCTGTCCGACTATGTCTTCATGAACATGAGCGCAGTGAACTTAACCGATATCGCCAGTGCAGATTATCTTTTTCAAATGTATTAATATTGATCAACTATTCCATTATTACAATAAAGGTTCAATATATGTACTTGTTCATAGTAGCCGAAGGGCGGTGGTTCTCTCCGGGTACTCCGGCTTCCTCCGCCAACCAAACTGACTGTCACCATATGAGTGAAACAAACTTGAGTGTGACATTAAGCCAAATTCCCTCCCTCCCTTGTTCATAGTAACCATTGACGTCTCACGTACACGTACGCTAGCGTATATTCCGTGTGGCCGAATCTTTCCATGAGCGTATATGGTGACTGATGTACAATTCTCAAATTTTTATTGTTCAAGATTAAGTATATACCGCTACCGAGAACTTGACATACAAGAAACACACAGGAACAATGAGGTAACAGCTTGAGGGGTACGGCATATCACGTTGGGCGCACCGATTCTAGTTAGATCACTGAAGTTACGCATCATTGAGACTATTCAACACTTGGATGGGTCCTGTATAATGGATGGACTGATCAGTATTCAGGATGATAGGAACTGTAGGCGCTCTCGTGTCCTGGCACATGTAGGCACCGTCGTGATATGACTGAAAAATTGTTGAGAACGAGGTTAAATCCTACACACTCAATCAGCCCACTATTACAGAGTGAACCATATTCAACCCACGAATGAAATGAAACCATAATAAGCATATAAATTCATCTAAATCTCATTATCAAGATATTTCACCCCCTTCTTCTAGTTAACAGTCGATGATGTATTAGTTCATCATATTCTGTACCAACGATCCGTGCACCGCCTGAAACATGTACGTCGTAATTCGGACCGGTTTCCGCTATTAGAAACTCGTATATTGTGCTGCTATGCTCCAATTCTATCCAGTTTCTTGCGCATATTTCTGCGAACATTGGTCAGTTCCCGCCAAAAATCCACTGGGCAATAATAGTTATTCAGTTTTCAGGGAGGGTCGTAACTTTCCTTACACCGGGGGACCTGAATAACGAATTCTTTATCCCTCAAGCCTTTTTATCTTATAACAAAATATTGAAAAGGATTTATCATTTAGAAGCAACGGTACAACGAACAAATTCAGGGACATTTCGATAACGAAACTGTCCGCATTTTGCTACTGCGCTGCGACAGAAGCGCCACAACACATCAGTGTATTTCGATCTGTTTCGTTCGGAAAACGACCTTTATTTTTGGAACAAATGTCAACTTTCGGTGAGTTATATATCGGACACTTCAGTGAAAATGATACACTATGACGTTATTCCATTAAATTTTGACGAGTGGGCGAAAGTTATTCCATACATATTGAGATATGTTTAGCTGAACTTTCGATGTGAGAGCGGTGTTTCCAATCGCACGCGAGTTGTTTTTTATATACCCCGAGTAGCAAGACATCACTCGGGGTGTATGAGTTTATACGACCCGACCTTTTAACCAATCACAATCCAGATATTGAATACGAATTTGCTTGTGGGGTAAAAATGTGGTATATTTCATGGCAACTCCGTACGTCTATTGTGAATATTTAATGGCTGGCTTGTCTCGATTTTATCTGCGTTATCAATCTACATTTTGCGGTAAATTTCAACGATGTCAGGCAAAGAATGAAAATGATTTTGTTCTAGAAATCGCCTGCAACTCATCTGCTTTCTCCTTCAGTGCAGTTTATTGGAATAAGAATCAGCGTAGCTGTTTTTCATCTTAACACAAATAATATACATATATACATTACGGGGATAAAACAAAAGATACTTAAACAACAAATTATGGATAAAAACAAATGAAAATATCACATACTATTATTGCACTGGTTATGATACAGTATATGCATCACTAAGATATTAAAACGGTTCTACGTGACTTAAAATATGTTTTTTACAATGTCATTTAAAAGTTTGAATTGTTCCACAGCTCATGATCTCATTTGGGAGGCTGTTTCAACACAACGCCCCAAGATGGGCCAATGAATTTCTGAAACAATTTCCTCGAAAGAGGCCGTTTACATTATTTCTGGTGTTATGAGGGTGAACATCCGAGGCATGTTTGAAGCAATTTTGTAAGCGAACAGGCATTTTCTTGTTCAAAGTTTTCCAAACAAGTACACATCTATTAAAATAAAAACCCTGTTTATCACTTAACCATTTACATTCTTGTAGCATATCAACTCGGTGAGTTCGAGCACCACATTACAATATTATCCTATTAGCTCTATTTTGTATCCTTTGCAATCTACCAATATCACTAGCATTTGCAACACTATAGACTGTGGAACAATAATCCAAGTGTGGTAGGACAATGGTGTTATACAGAGTAAATTTGGCATCATTCGGAATAAAAGGCCCGACTCTTTTCAGGATCCCAATGCTCCTATTGAGTTTATTGACTGTGTAGTTAACATGCATGGTCACTAAATCTTAAACAGGCATCAATTTTGACACCTATATATTCAATATTTTCACATTGAGAAGTAATATTATCACATAGAGTCAGTTCCAGGTTCGTATCCATATTTCTTTTCTTGGAATGTGTGCCGCTCAACATAGCATCCGTTTTCTCGAAATGCAAGCTTAATCTATTTGCACGTAGCCACGTGTACACATTAGACAAATCCAGCTGGATTTTTGCTTTGACAATTGTAATGTCTGAATTAGCATAATAAATGGCTGTATCATCAGCGTACAGATTATGGTTCCTCGCTATGGTTCAATTCCTTCCGTGTAGTGGTCTATTTCCGGTGTCCGTTGTCACACAGTGCATATGGGCGTTGAACACTGATATCGAAATATTTGGTTAAAGGCTCGGCTGTATCACAACCGAGTGTAGCCAAGCATACTGAAGTAGCAAACACCAACCACTATATTTCATCACCTCTGGACATAGGGAATGGCACAAATCGAGTTATACGGAGTGACGTTGTATATATTGAGTTATATTCACCTTCTGTCCTCCTGATATCGCAAAAATTAAATCAAACATACCCTTTGGACAAATAAATCTAAATGAGATGGTCTATACTGTTTACAAATATTCAGTGAGCTGTGATTTATCAATAATTTGTTAGATACATGTAGAAATAACAGTTCGACAGTTTACTGATTTCAGTCATTGGATTTAATGTCTGTTGTTTTGATTGCAATTGAATTTTCGATTTGTCGTTCAAATCTAGTTACTACCTTATATACTACGACGCTTTAGATTGCATAATAAATATATTAAGTGCCCATTCTCTCAGTGTATACCTCGACAGACAAACCTTCATTTCGAACTGTTGATCAGATTACCCTTGCAGCTAAATGATCACGTCACATCACGTGTGAATTAGCCGATAACGATTGTATTATTTATGCATTAACTCGGGGATCGCAGAGGGCTTCGAGAATAATATACTTTCTGGTATAAGCGTCTAGTCCGTCAGTCCATCGTCCATCAAAGAATTTCCGCGTCCCCACTCCAGTTGAAATACATGACATTGTTGAATGAATATCTTACTTGTTTCTTGCAATATCCTGAGCTGAGGAGTTATCAGGAATTATTTCAATCACGGTTTATTTATGAAAAGACAATTTCATGGTGCATTAATGCCCTTTATTGTTCCCGAATAGATGTTGTGTTACATTTTATAGATATCAATGATCCGTTTCAGGTTGTATGCCTTCTGATGAGATATCCTGAAGTGCTTTGCTAATTATTCCTAAATCAGGCAGCAATACTGTGCCTAATTCACCCAGCCTAGCAAGGCAAGTTTTTGCAAACAACAGTTGACCTAAACGAGCTCATAATTAGTTATCGAAAAACAGTTCATTTTGATAAGAGCCAACGGAATTATTTTTGAAAAAAAACCCAAAGAAATCAACATTGTTGTTAATTGAAATCAAAACTTTGCACACATCCATAGCGGGATGGATTCAAATACCATTATATCGAGAATGTTTGATAAAGAAGATTGGCCTGGTAAATGTATGCTTGTGAGATGATTTACTCCTAGGATATATGAATAATTGAATTCTGGCAGGGATGTCCAGTCTGGCATAATGGAAAACAACGCTGTTCGGAGGTTGTACAGGAGCCAGTCGATCATGTCCCCTGTTGGTAGGTGGCGCCACCTAGTGGCACAGGTGGCCAGTCCGGCATATGTCAGATCGTGCCCTTAACCGTACCAGGCCTGGGGCGGCCATTATAGCTCCCTCCTGCCAAAAATTTCTTACCGTTCTCCGAAAGGACGAATAATTCAGAGCTGATACTTCGCGACTTCGTAGTTTATCATATTGGGGTCATTTGGAGCCTATTTTTTAGCCCCCGAGTAGAGGATCATGGGCAGATTGGGAATGGTGGCCATGTGGGGTCATAGGAAAGTGATGTTTTCTCCATTTGTCTTCAAAATTCCTGCTTTTCTGCCAGGAAAAGTGAGGAAAAGCGGTTTTATTTCACACCAGAATATTGTTTACTAATTTATCATGCAGTTTGCGAAGAAAACACATAGATAATAAAATAATAAAATCTGACCAACAAAAGGACGTCATCAAAGCGGACATCATGGATTCTTACACTAAAAGCTCAAAAGCAAAAGCCAGGTAGAGTTAAATATATATCTCTCACTACTCGGGCTAGGGAGTTGAGCCTTTCCACAATGTATCTTTGTGTAAAACTCTACCATAAAATGTAAAACAAATCCAAGATGGCCGCTCAAAGTGACGTCATATTTAAAAACTACATTTTTATTTTATGTTTGGTCAGGTTTTCGAATTTTTCATTAACACTCGTCGATCTGACTGAAAGTTCTAACAAAAATATGTATTATTGGAATATAACGTCCCAGTGATTCAGAGCGGTCATCTGGGATCTGTTTTTGCATTTCTGGTAGGGCTTGACCCCAAGATCTGTTGTGGGAAAAGTATTTAAAGACCGCGATCCGGCATATATCGGGTTAGCCATCAGTATCACCAAGTGTCGCCACCTGCCAACATGAGGCGTTACTGACTTGCTTCTATAACCAGAATAAATAGTCGTGGTGATATGTATCTTTGAACCAAATTTCTTGTTTCTTGCAAACAGTGCACAGACATGGCCACTGTGAAGCCAACTCACTGGACTACAATTAGCTTATCATTTTTCTCCCGTAGTTTCGATTTAGCGTCCGTTTGTTGCGAAAATGTAATGTACAGTCGAATACTGAACAGACATGCTTTATTATCGTTGCGTGATTCTAAGCTGGAACACACAAAACAGAGGAAATTCAGGGAACAAATGCACGTTATATATTCACATAGAAAATTAGTTAATTGGCAGTAAAATACAATCATTCATTCCCTACCAAATTGCTGGAAATATCTGAAGGAGATGGAAGAGGGCTAGCTTTGTGTTAAGGGAACGCATCGTTCTTGAAATTATCATTATCTTCTATATAGTGATAATTTGACTAATATGTACATTTGTTACATAAGCTTATATCAATGTCGACAGTCCAATATTAATCAAAATCTGTGTTATTCAATGTAATGGACGAACTTTTCTAACTAGTTCGTGAATATAACATCAACTGCTCGTAAATAGACGTATACTTTTATGAAACTAGCTTTTGATACGAGACGATTTAGGATTAAATATTGTCGTGCATGTGGTTTCGGGAATCTTTCTTTATTTCTCCGTGGATAATGGACATGATTTCAGTATGCTGAGTGTTGTGTTAAAGTGTTTACAACCGACACGGAAGTATTCTGTTGTGTATTAAATTACCGCTCGGCCGTCATCCATACTGAATCAAATGGAGATTGCGAAGCAAACAAATCGTTTCGACGAGGTACGAAAGACGTCTCAGTGGTAAATTGGTATACAATACATACCGATTATAAGGCTTTAAATCCAGTTCTAATCAGGAATTATTTCGAAATTTACAAATGAATCTGCAGAGCTGTGTCTCGAAATGGCTTCCGTCTCGGCGCTGCTACTACGGTCGCCTTCCAACTAAAACAATGTTGCCTAGCATGCACGTGCTTTCGTTGACAGTAACATTCGCCATGGCACAGATTGAAAATCATTTATAAAGGGCTGTCTGAATTTCTATGGTAGTTTTACGACAAAAACATATCTATATGTGTCTACCTTCCTTCCAGAATAATAAGGAAATATTCATAATGCGATGGCACAGCTGACGAATTTACGGTGACCTTACATGTCCAGTGGGACCATGGGTACCTTGACCCTATCTGCCCTGGGCTTTTTGGGACCTGTACAGGCCTGGGGGGGGGGCGAAATGGCCCCCCACTAATTATTTTTCTTACCACTTGAGCTAGGGAGCTGAAACTTATCACACTATACCCTTGGGTGAAGCTCTACCAGAAAATGTAAGAAAATTCAAGATGGCCGCTTTGATGACGTCACAGCGACGTCATTTTCAAAAACGTCATTTTTTGGTCGATTTTTCGGTTAGATTTTTATTTTTGCAATTTCTCTGCAAAAACTGCACGATAAATTAGTAAATATTAATGTAATGTGAAATAAAATAGTTTTTGCCCACTTTTCATCGCGGAAAAACAGAAATTTTGAAGAAATATGACAAAAACATCACTTTTCTGGGACCCCACTGGCCGCCATCTTGGATTCACCCATGATTCTCTGCTCGGGGGGTTATGCAAATAGGCTCAAAATGACCCCAATACGATAAACTATAAAGTCACGGAGTGTCAGCTCTCCATTTTTTGTCGTTCCGGAGCTGGCGCAGAAAGTTTGGTAGGGGGCCATTATGGCCCCCCCAGGCCAGGTAGGGTTGATATATTTGATCGTACGGCCAACCTGAGCGATGTCGGCAAAGACCGAACCATTTGTGTAGAAAAAACTAGTAAGAAATGAAATAAAATTATATTGTTTTCTTCAATACAGACTAGATGAACAGTTTAAGGTTACAATTGCTGGGGGAGGTAAGCGCACATATCTCGCTCGTGGACAGAGGTGTTTCTCTTGCGTAGCAAATGCTGATGCGGTCTAAAATGTTTACCTCTAACAAACATGTATTTGTTCACGATACGCAAACACGGAAGATTAGAATTACGTGTTCATCCCACACTGGAATCGTATTCACGAAGATAAACTAGTTTCGGTAAATCATTCATGTTTTATAAATAGCAATTAAATTAAATTATGGACCAGCAGAAATTAGACTAATATGTTCACATCCAACACGTACCGAATTGTTTACCAAGTTTATTTTGAGATTTAAATAAGTAAAGCATGTCACCACATATCACCAGTGCACGTGGCGAATATAATCATGTTGTTGGACGCTGATAGGATTCAGCGGAAAGCTAGGATAGCATGTCCAAATATAGTTCCGCAAGTCTGTCTAAATCAGCGCATTGATTCAAGGATCCACGCTACCCCTTGGAGACTAGGGCTACATGAAAGAAGTCCCGTTAGGTCTGAGATTAGATTAAACTCCTGTCCTTCCAATCCAGAACCTGGCGTTGGCCCAGAGCTTCAACACATCGTCCGGAGATCTTTCCAACAATTAACACCTGGCTCCACGGTAATTGCATCTATCCACCGAACTCACTGGAGACAGGTCATTGTATCTTACTTAGCAGGCTGGCATTAATCAATTCTCTGTAGTCGACGCTGACAAGCTGCGTGGTAGCTGAAGAAGAGAACTCAGCTATCCGATGTTCGCGAAAAATTACAAATTGCAGTTTGTGTTTGGATTTGTCTTGTGTTAGATATGTCATTAAATCTTTTCCTACGGATTTCTATCGGTGATAAGTTGAGAGAATTTAATCAACATGTCGTACATACATGTATATTAACAGCTATAGATTGATATGGTTCCGACATATTGTTTCTGCAGTAATATTTCAAAGTCACGTGAAATCCACATATTGTTCACTGCGAGTGACATATCAAGAATATGTGAAAATACAGAGAAAATGGTTGGACAAGGGAATACGATTTGTCTACAATTCGTGATAAAAATCACCCGAGTTGTTGAAAACTACGATGGCGTCGTCGCGGATATGCTTTTTGTTACGCGGCCGGGTACTTTAAAATGGTTCTTGCTTCTTTGTGGATGTCCGTGTACGTCCGTGCATGTCTGTTCGAAGCGATAACTTCCTAACGCTTTGTTGGATTCTTCCGAAATTCGGAATACCCATTCCTTGCGACAAGACGCCAGTCCGTATTGCATTTCAGCAACATCTGCCTGAAGGTGGCGCCACTGGTTCTTGCTTCTTTGTGTCCGTGGATGTCCGTGTACGTCCGTGCATGTCTGTTGGAAGCGATAACTTCCTAACGCTTTGTTGGATTCTTTCGAAATTCGGAATACGCATTCCTTGCGACAAGACGCCAGTCCGTATTGCATTTCAGCAACATCTGCCTGAAGGTAGCGGCACTGGTTCTTGCTTCTTTGTGTCCGTGGATGCCCGTGTACGTCCGTGCATGTCTGTTCGAAGCGATAACTTCCTAACGCTTTGTTGAATTCTTCCGAAATTCGGAATACGCATTCCTTGCGACAAGACGCCAGTCTGTATTGCATTTCAGCAACATCTGCCTGAAGGTGGCGCCACTGGTTCTTGCTTCATTGTGTCCGTGGACGTCCGTGCATGTCTGTTGGAAGCGATAACTTCCCAATGCTTTGTTGGATTCTTTCGAAATTCGGAATACGCATTCCTTACGACAAGACGCCAGTCTGTATTGCATTTCAACAACATCTGCCTGAAGGTGGTGCCACTGGCTCTTGCTTCTTTGTGTCCGTGGATGTCCGTGTATGTCAGTGCATGTCTGTTCGAAGCGATAACTTCCTAACGCTTTGTTGGATTCTTCCGATATTTGGCATACGCATTCCTTGCGACAAGACGCCAGTCCGAATTGCATTTCAGCAACATCTGCCTAAAGGTGGCGACACTGGGTCAAAATGGAGCTTGGTTCATTGTGTCCGGGGATATCAGTTTGACTTTGAATTCTTTACAAGCGATAACTTCCAAATGCTTTATCGCATTCTCGCAAAATTCGGCATGTACGCATTCCTTGCGACAAGACATTGGCTCAGCCGCTGCTATTGCATTTCAGCAACATTTGGATCTCGCTTCTTCATGTCCATTCCTGTTCGTGGATGTCTTTGCAAGCGATGTTCTTTGCAAGCGATAACTGCCAAATGCTTTTTTGGAATCTCCAGAAATTCAGCATACGCATTCCTTGCGACAAGACGCCAGTCGCCGGTTTCAGCAACATCTGCCTGAAGGTGGCGCCACTGAGTTTCTCTTCTTCTTGTCCGTTCCAGTTAAAATAGGTCTTCAATTTTGCTATGAAATCAATCTATTCCACATCATATGATTTACCCTAAAGCTTTTCCATGACCATTTTTACCCTTCAGCATATAATGCTGTGGGGTCTTGTCATCCGCAAGTACGTCCGGTTGGTCGTACGGTCGTCAGTCATCAACAATTCTTGTGACCGATCTAGAAGCCAAACCGTTGCTTCTAGAGACCTCAACTTTGGTATGCAGGATGGTTGGGTGGTCAACCACAAACCTATTGAATGTGGATCCGATTGGTTGGAAACTTTGGTGGCCATCTTTAATTTATGCGAAACCGTCACCGCTTTCTCGTTACCAAGATATCTTTAGAACGACTTACCCTAGGCACACCTAACTTGCCATACACATCCATATCCGCATGTCCCAGAACCCTATTGAATCTGGAACCGATTGGGTGGAAACTTTGGCGGCCATCTTCAATTTATGCGAAACCATGAATCTTGTGTATCTCGGAAACCATTTCGCTGCTCATTGTGAAACTTGGTATAGATTATCGATACAACTTGCCGTGCACATCCATATGCTCGTGACCCAGAACCCTATTGAATCTGGATCCGATTGGGGGGAAACTTTGGCGGCCATCTTTGATTTATACGAAACCATGAATCTGGTGTATCTCGGAAACCATTTCACTGTTCAGTGTAAAACTTGGTATAAATTATCGATACATCAAGAAACTTTAAAGGAATGGCCAAACCAGTTTCCCTGATTGGGTGAAAGGCTTGGCGACCATCTTTAATTTATGCAGAATCTTTAATGATGTATTTCTCTGATACCATTGAAGTGTTCTATACGAAACTTGGTATACAGCATCGATGTATCAAGAGACTTGCAATGAATAACCACATCAGTTCTTCTGAGAGGCGGGAAGGATGGCCGGCCATTTTTAATTTATGCGAAATCATTAATGATCTCTATCTCTGATACTGTTCAAGTGCTCGATGTAAAATTTGGTAAACATCATCGATGCATCAAGAGATTTATGATGAATGACAGAACTGGTTTTCTGATTGGGCGGAAATCTTAGCGGCCATCTTTAATTTATGCAGAATCTTTAATGATGTATATCTCTGATACCATTTAAGTGTTCTATATGAAACTTGGTATACAGCATCGATATATCATGAGACTCGCAATGAATAAGTGTTCAGTTTACTTGGTATACGTCATAGATACATCAATAGACCAGTAATGACTGTCGGTTTCTCTGATTGGACGGAAAAGTTTTTTGATCAAGGTAGATTTGTCACTTGACTGCTTGATGTCCTGATATTTTCAAAGTAGTACATGTATGGTTCAAACTGAATAGATTGTGAATGGCTGGCACCCAGAGCCGAGGGGTTTTAGATGCGCAGCTTCGTATTCCTATCAAAAACTCTATATTACTAGACTCCCACTGAAAATCGGAAGATTATTATTAGGGTTCAAAGCAAGAATGGCTTGAAGCCTTTTGTTTTTGTTCAGAATAATTGTTTTCTTCCCCAATATTTTTCGCACTTAATATGTCAAACTATTTATTATAGTTCTCCAATTCATCCAACATCCCACACTGAATTTATCAAATTTTAATCTTTTACAAGCCACTGCTAAAGCATCTTCTGCATTCAACCAAATCTTTCAGGCTTTTACATATGTATTTTCCATTCATTGTGTACCAATATACACTGACTAAAACTGTCTGGCTGAGGGGTTGTTGCACCTTTTAGGTGCTGCCTCATGTTTATTTCAGAAGTATAATATGAATCACTGGCGGGGAATCCCCGCAGTACTCAACCCCTGGTTTTTGAATTTCGTGTCATCTTAAACGAAGGACAACATTTCCTTCAATTTTGCTATCGAATAATTGCATTTCACATCATATGATTTACCCTAAAGCTTCTGCACGAACCATTTGTATCCACACATGTAACTTACTATATTAATTACAACTGAGTTCCTAAAGTTCGGGTGCACACTGTGCATATGATCAATTTCCTGAATTGAACTGAATTCGTCCTTGCTGCTCTTCAGACTGACAGATGATGGCATGCAGTTGTCAGTGCGATTGTTCATGTACAGAGAGCTTTCTATGACGTTCATGTCGGAACACCACCACTACCCTCAAGGAGAGCATGTCCCCACTCCCAGGGTGCCGAACCGCACCCTCTATCTCCCAAACTAACCCTCGCCCGACATTCATATATTTTGTTTGAACATATATATCTCCAATACATCTCGGCAGAAAGTTGAAATTTGTGTGTAGTCTGCAATATTGGTATAATTCTGCCACCCGTCAATGGATTGCAACCCCAAAAGGCTTCAATTTATCAGGCACAGACCCATGTTTTACCCCTCGGCCAATTTTGGCCATGGGGTATTGTCATCGTCTTGTACGTCCGTCTGTCCGTTCGTCAGCGAGATAGCCGGAAAATCGTTCCGCTGATGAATTCCAAATTTGGTATGCTTATTTAACTAGTCAAGGACCAGAAGCCTATTGAATTGGGACCTGATTGGGTGGAAACCTTGGCGGCCATGTTTAATTTTATGCAAAATGGATAATGATCCATATATCGGAAACCATTCAGCTGTTCAAAATGGAATTTGATATACATTATCGATACATCAAGCAACTTTCAACGAAGTACCAAACATGCTTTTCTGATTAGCTGGAAACCCTGGAGGCCATCTTTAATTTATGCGAAATCGATAATGATACATATCTCGGTTACCATTCAATTGTTTTATATAAAAGTTGGTATACATCATCGATATATCCAGATACTTTGAATCGTGAAAACCTTGGTGGCCATCTTTAATTTATGCAAAATCATTAATGATCTCATCTCTGATTCCGTTGAAGTGCTCAATGTAAAATTTGATATACATCATTGATGCATCAAGAGACGATGAATGACAGATCTGGCTTCTCTGATTGAGCAGAAATCTTGGCGGCCATCTTTAATTTATTCAAAATCTGTAATGATGTTTATCTCTGACCATTTAAGTGTTCTATACGAAACTTGGTTTACAGCATCGATGTATGAAGAGACTTGCATTAATGAATAACCACATTAGTTCCTCTGAGTGGCGAGAAGGATGGGCAGCCATCTTTAATTTATGCCAAATCATTACTTATTTCTATCTCTGACACTGTTCAAATGTTCAATATAAAATTTGGTATACATTATCGATGCATCAAGAGATTTGTGGACTGAATACCGGATTCTTTGATTGGATGGAAACCTTAGGGGTCATTTCTAATTGCAAATTTTTTGATAATCTGTATATTTGTCACTAGATTGCTTGATGTTCCTGACATCTTAGTTCAAATTGAATACCGTGCATTATGAATGGCTGGTGCCCAGAGCCGAGGGGTTTTCAAATGCGCAGCTTCGTATTGTATAGGTAAGTGGGTCCATTGTCTGTAGATCTTGCTTGGAATTGGTTTTCATGCCAATCCGCCTCTGGGTCGCGCCACCTGGGGGTTAAAATTGCATCTCCAGACAATAACTTTTGAAAACCTTCAGGATTCTTTCAAACTTGGTGTGTGGGTACCTTGCCTAAAGATCTCTATTGACTCAAAATCTGGCTTGAGAATGTTTTTCGTGGTGATTCGTGTACAGGGGGCATCACCAGAAAGCTAAATAAAGTGTTTCCAGGCAATAACTTTTGAAAACCTTGACGGATTCATTTCAAATTTGGTGTGTAGGTACCTCACCTCAATTTCTCGTTTGGCATTGTTTTTCATGCTGATCCACACATACATGTAGGTGGTGCCACCTGAGGGCCAATTTTAAATTACATTTCCGGACATTAACTTTTTAAACCTTGACTGAAGTTTGGTATATGAATACATGTACCTTACCTGAAGGTTTCGCTTGGGATTGTTTTTCTTGTCGATCAGACCATAGGTGGTGCCACCGGTAGGCCAAGTTAACATTTCTATTTCCAATGTCCAGGAATCTTGCCTCAAGATCTCGGTTGGGATTATTTTTTATGCCTATCTGCCTATACATGGCGCTAACCTGTGGGCCAAGGTAAAATTTGCATTTCCGGACAGTAACTGCACATTGGACCGAAACGGATTCTTTTAAATTTGTTATGTTGGTACCTTCCCTCAAGGTATCATATGGGGCCATGTTAATGATGTTTTTCCTAAGTATTATGTTTTTACTTTCTTCACAAATAATGAATATTTCCTTTACTAAAGAGGCAAAAGGGATGCGTTCTCGATCGTATTCGGTTGACTGTATCTAGTTTCTTCAATATTTGGCATATATGCATTCCTTGTGACAAGATGTTGATTGGTATTGTGTTTCAGAAACATCTTCCTGAAGGTGGTGCCAGTAGGGTTCTTTCCGTTATTTTGTGCTGCAACTTTGAAACGCTTTGAAATGTCACGCGAAATTTGGTTTCTGGGCAATAACTTGAGAGCTGCTCATCGAATTCTTGGACCCAAATTAGACATGCATATACATTGTACCTTGCTTGGGATCCACTTCTGCTTAGGTGATGCCACCTGATGACAAAATCTGGAATTTGTTTTTGGCCAATAACTTGAGAACTGCATGCATTCTTCTCAAATTTAGCATGCATGTACCATGGGATTGCCTTTTACTCATTTGCTCTTACAGGTGGTGCCACCTGGTGGTAAAACCCCAAATTTGTCTTCCGGTAATAACATGACATAAGATGTCACTTGAGATTGCGCTATGCTCACTTGCGCCTACAGGTAGCACCACGTCCTCATGTCAAAATCTAAATTTGATTTCGTTCATCGGATTCTTCTCTAATTTGGTATGCAGATACCATGCCAGAATATGTCCCCTGGGTTGTAGTTCGCCTGCTTCTGCATAGGCCTACTGGTGTCGACACCTGGTGGACAAATCTGAAAATTGTTCTGGCAATAATTGACAACGGATTCTTCTCAATTTGGTATTTATATGCCCAAAGATGTCGCTTGGGATTGTGTTTCGCACACGTCTTGTGCCTATAAATCTAAATTTGGTTTCCGGGCAATAACTTGAAGACCCCTCTTCAGATTCTTCCCAAAGTTCGTATGCTGATACATGTACCTAGACTGTAGAACTCTCTGTTAAATCAAGATATTTATAATTAACAGACAGTGTCGGCGTACTGTTCCATCTGTCTCCCCTTCAGTGATTGGTCATACGACCCCGCCATTTTAAACTAATACGAGCATTTTCATTGGATCACTATTTATAGGAGCCACCCCAATCTGCATACACAACAACGTGACTGTCTCAGTTGACTGATGACATAGCGCAGCCTCGTTTTTGATTTCAAAATCTGCCGTCTAACCGGGAAAATGTTGCTGCATCAGTCGATCATTGTCCCTCTGTAGAAGGGTGCAATACTATAGGCTAATACATGTACCATGCCATGAGATGATGCTTGGGATTGCATTTCGCCCACTGCACCTACAGGTGGCAACACCTGGTGGCAAATTTAAAATTTGGTTTCCGGGCAATAGGCTGAGGATGCCTTCAGCTTCTCATCAAATTTGGTTTGCAGATAATGCCTTGAGATGTCACTCGGGGTTGCTTCTCGGGTACATAATTTCCATGCTTCACTGCATGGAAACTATATTACAGAAGCAATCACTTTCAGTCAACCATTCTGAGTTGATCTTAAAACTTGGGAAGGCAGAAAGATCCTTCCACATCCAACGCCTATGAAGCAGCAGTTGCCTCCCTCATGTATATCCCCTGAGACCAACAATGCTAAAAATATTGCTGCCATTTCGGCGGGGGACCTAGCTAGCATCCTTTGGCTGCTTGTTTATATTGTTTTGCCTAATCCCGCTTAGGTGTTAGGGCCCGTTAGGTGTTGAAATCATAGCGTGACTGAGATACATTAGATTTTGAACTAGACCTGTCAGCACCTGAAAATTCATTTGGACAGAAGCATACTTCTCTGTGGAGTGTTTTCTCTGGTAAAAGACTACTGCAGCTAATGTTTTAATATTTATCTTATGCATGTTTAAGTGGTGTGAAACAATGGTGTTTATATTATTTACGCGAAAATTGTAGGAGGCTATTGTAGCAATAACTACCTTGTGAATGTGGAATCCGACGTTCTATCTACGTAGGTTTGAAAGATTCCGAAATATTTATACCTAGGGTGAGATGGCTGAATTCTCACTGAATCAAAGTTAGAGCAAGCGGTTTCGTAAAGCTGGTGTTCCATGTGGATTATCAATGGTTCTATTTCCTTCAAGTAAACCACAGCGGATGTATGGAGATTATTCGATGCAAGAAACTCGTTTCGATAACACTTGATTATACAAAAAGAGTGGAATTTGAACTTGTCATCATTTAGCATTTGCTGCATATTGGCATTGTATTATTATCATAAAACGGTTAAAATCAGGGAACACTTTTTGCCCATTTTGATACCAGTGTGATGTACCAGTAGCTATTTTTCATCGAATCGTATTATGAATGAAGATTCAATCTGCTCTATCAACAAAGAAACGTATCACGAATGATATATTATATTCCGTATAAATAAATGAAATAGAAACCATGATTTTGGCAGTAAATAGTATATTGGGCACGGCTGAGCTGATGCGTTCAAATAAATGGTGATAAACGCAGGTACATGTAGAATGTGTCGCATTCAGCAATATATTCAGAATGTGTCATTAGTTCACGGCACGAAAAAGCTGATTTGCCATATAGACACCGTTGCTGATGTGGTTAATTTTGCTGTGGTTAGTTTCTTACTTTTGGCTTATGCTATATTCCCCAGTGTGATGAATCTTGAGGGATTATTTCCTGGTGAATATAATGATAACATTTGTATTTTGTTATAATAAGTGGTTCCTCTTCTGCGTAGGAAGAAAATCAAGTCAAAGCAAATAACTTTAAAAATGCACGTGGACCCACTCATCTTTCTGCCTGATGGCATTTGCGGTAAATGGCGTATAAAATGAGCAGATACGATTTTTATTCCAGGGTCTAGCACGAAAGCAAAAAGGTACCATTAATATGAATATCAGTCGAAGAAATGAACCCATGGTCGCCCAGCACCCATTGCGATGTTTCGTTATCTTAAAATGTTCCTGAAAAAATATATGGTTCGTTCCTCAGTATATGCCAACAGTCAATATTATTCGGTTAGTCTGGACCAATATCATACCAGAGTGCAGTAACAAGGTGACAAGGTCCGTCATTCATTATTCGCGTCCATAATCCAAACACCTATTTCATATAGCATCAAATAAAACCATAGTATACAAAATTCCTGCAAGACAGAAACGGTCAACAGTTTTCAGTGGTGCCGGTAAAACGACATGATGTCTCAGAAATATCAAATACATATCGCTGATCAGTATTCTTAGTCCATATGATTTTCTTTTAAATTCGTTATCTAGAGAATGGTGTCTTTCATTCACGCTTTGAATGTGTCCGTTCATATGAACACCATGGGGATCTTGAAGTGAAGAGGTTCATACGACCCCTAGCCCAGAGTGAAGCGGGATTTGGCGCAAGCTACAAAACGTAACACCATACACTCTCAAAAAAGGTACGCAAAGTGTGTCAAAAATTATGATGCACAGCGGTGTGCACCTTTTATACACACTTCTGTGTAAGTCATGTCGGCAAAGGCCGAACCATTTGTGGAGAAAAACTAGTAAGAAATGAAGTTAAATTATATTGTTTTCTTCAATACAGATTAGATGAACACTTTAGGGTTACAATTGCTGGGGGAGGTGAGCGCACATATCTCGCTCATGGACAGAGGTGTTTCTCTTGCGCAGCAAATGCTGATGCGGTCTCAAATATTTACCACAAACTAACATGTATTTGTTCACGATACGCAATACACGGAAGATTAGAATTACGTGTTCATTCCACACTGAAATCGTATTTAATAAGATAAACTAATTTCGGTAAATCGTTCATGTTTTATAAATAGCAATCAAATTAAATTATGGACCAGCAGAAAGTAGACGAATATGTTCACATCCAAAACGTACCGAATTGTTGACCAATTTTATTTTGAGATTTGAATAAGTAAAGCATGTCACCACATATCACCAGTGTACGTGGCGAATACGATCATGTTATTGGGCGCTGATAGGATTCAGGGGAAAGCTAGGATAGCACGTCCAAATATAGTTCCGTTAGTCTGTCTAAATCAGCGCATTGATTCAAGGATCCACACTACCCCTTGGAGACTATGCCTACGTGAAAGAAGTCCCGTTAGGTCTGAGATTAGATTAAACTCCTGTCCTTCCAATCCAGAACCTGGCGTTGGCCCAGAACTTCAACACATCGTCCGGAGATCTTGCCAACAATTAACACCTGGCTCCACGGTAATTGCATCCATCCACCTAACTCACTGGAGACAGGTCATTGTATCTTACTTAGCAGGCTGGCATTAGTCAATTCCCTGTAGTCGACGCTGACAAGCTGTGTGGTAACTGAGGAAGAGCACTTGGCTATCCGATGTTCGCGAAACATTTCTAATTGCAGTCTGTGTTTGGATGTGTCTTCTTGCGTTAGGTATTAAATTTTTTCCTACGGATTTATATCCGTGATAGGTTGAGAGAATTGTGTCGTACATTCATGTATATTAACAGCTATCGATTGATATGGTTCCGACATATTGTTTCTGCAGTAATGTTTCAAAGTCACGTGAAATCCACATATTGTTCGCTGCGAGTGAATATGTGAACGCGTCAATACAGAGAAAATGATTTGACAAGGGAATACGATTTGTCTAGAATTGGTGATAAAAATCACCCAGTTGTTGAAAACTACGATGACGTCATCGCGGATATGGGATATATATTTTTTCTTCATATTTTGTGCCTAATACCGCTTAGGAATTAGGGCCCGTTAGGTGTTGAAATCATACCGTGACTGAGCTACATTAGATTTTGAACTAGATCAGTACCTGAAAATTCAAATGGACATACGCATACTTCTCTGTTTTGTTTTTTTCTCTGGTAAAAGACAACTGCAGCTCGTGTTTTCATATTTATCTTATGCCTCTTTAAGTGGTGTGAAGCAATGGTGTTTATATTATTGACGCGGAAATTGTAGAAAGACAGTAACTGCATTGTGAATGTGGAATCCGACGTTCTATCTACGTAGGTTTGGAAGATTCTGAAATGTTAATATCTAGGGCGAGATGACTGACTTCTCATAGAATCAAAGTTAGAGCAAGCTGTTTTGTAAAGCTGGTGTTCCATGTGAATTATCAATGGTTCTATTTCCTTCAAGGAAGCGACAGCGGATGTATGGAGATTATTCGATACAAGAAACTCGTTTCGATAACGCTTGATTATACAGAAAGAGTGGAATTTGAAACTGTCATCATTTAGCATTTGCTTCATATTGGCATTGTAATCGTATCAGAAAACGGTTAAAATCAGGAAACACTTTTTGCCCATTTTGAAATCCAGTATGATGTACCGGTAGCTATTTGTCATAGAATCGTATTATGAATAAAGATTCAATCTGCTCTATCAACAAAAAATGTAGCACGAATGATATATTATGTTACGTATAACTGAATGAAATAGAAACCATGATTTTGCCAGTAAATAGTATATTGTGCACTGCTGAGCTGATACGTTCAAATAAGTGGTGATAAACGCAGGTACATGTAGAATGTGTCGCATTCAGCAATATATTCAGAATGTGTCATTAGTTCACGACACGAATTTGCCATATAGACACCGTTGCTGTGGTTAGTTTCTTACTTTTGGCTTGTGCTATATTCCTCGTTGTTATGAATCTTGAGGGATGATATCCAGGTGAATATAATAATAAATTTTTTATTTTGTTATAAAAAGTGGTTCCTCTTCTGCGTAGGAAGAAAATCAAGTCAAAGCAAATAACTTTAAAAATGCACGTGGACCCACTCATCTTTCTGACTGATAGCATTTGCGATAAATGGCGTCTAAAATGAGCAGATACGATTTTCATTCCAAGGCCTAGCACGAAAACAAAAAGGTACCATTAATATGAATATCAGTCGGAGAAATGAACCCATGGCCGTGCAGCACCCATTGTGATGTTTGGCTATCTTAAAATGTTCCTGAAAAAATATATGTTTCGTTTCTCAATATATGCCAACAGTCAATATTATTCGGTTAGTCTGGACCAATATCATATCGGAGTGCAGTAACAAGGTGACAATTCTAGGCGTCTGGTCCGTCATTCATTATTCGCGTCCATAATCCAAACATCTATATATAGCAGCATTAGCATCAAATAAAACCATAGTATACAAAAACATAGGCTAATTTCCTGCAAGACAGAAACGGTCAACAGTTTTCAGTGGTGCCGGTAAGACATAATGATGTCTCTGAAATATCAAATCCATATCGCTGATCAGTATTCTTAGTCCATATGATTTTCTTTTAAATTCGTTATCTAGAAAATGGTGAATCTCATTCACGCTTTGAATGTGTCCCTTCATATTAACATCATGGGGAACAGGTTCATACGACCCCTAGCCCAGGGTTAAGCGGGATTTGACGCAAGCTACAAAACGTAACGCCATACACTCTCAAAAAATACACAAAGTGTTTCAAAAATTATGATGCACAGCGGTGTGCACCTATACACACTCTTGTGTAAGTCTTGTACACATCGATGTGTACTTGCGGCATAATTTGCTTGGAGATGTCCACAAAGCAGTGTATAAAGTGTACACACCACGTTGTGTATGGTTATTTTTGACACACTTTGTGTACTTTTTGTACACAGTAGTCTTGATAGTGGAGCAATATCGTGTACAAAACTAGCCGAATTGTGCACTTCGAGGTAAAAGCATGAAACTTGGCATGATAGTAGCCAAGGATGTCATGACCATTTTCAAGGAAGAGCTGTAAAATTATTTTCCAAGGTGTCTGCCAAATCCAAAATGGCGGCCACAATAATGGTCAAATTAGTCGTAATCATCATACGAGACGTAAAGGATTATGTCTGTATTGTACACTTAATGTAATGTGCTGAAACCGAGCAAATAATACCTGCGACGAATAAACTTGATGATGCGCGCACCACCTCTCTGTGACGCGCCGGTGAAGAGGTGGTGGTCCGGGTGCAACGGGTATAGTGGGACTCAGCACATGACATTGGACTGCGCCTGCTACCAAGCCAGGCAGGGGCGAAGCCGAATGGGCACCGGAACCAATGAGTTGATGGCTTGCTCCAGACATACAGCTGCTGGAGAGACTGTAGGGGCCGTATCTGTAAACGACCACGTTGCGTTATGTCTGTCTTTTAAGTGAATTCTCCGCTGATGAAGGCAGGAGATGACTGGTGAAGTGATCTGGATGAATCACCCGGTGGCGATGAAGACGCCAAACAGGAGAACTGGCCACTCGCACCACCTCCCGGCTGTAAGTGTGCGGGAGGTGCCAAGGAACCGCTTGTGGAACCGTCTCAGATCAATGATCGTCCGTTAGTCTGTTCTCTTGGTAGCAGGAAAACTGGACTGTATAATCCTGCGGACTCCTC